>LNAC01000043.1:1159886-1196375 GCA_002007465.1 Ailurus styani
CCCCCCCCCACAACCCCCTGTCCTGCCCCTCAAGTTCCTCACATCTGAGAGATCATATAATTGTCTTTCTCTGATTGACTTATTTCGCTTAGCATAATACCCTCTAGTTCCATCCACATTATTGCAAATGGCAATATTTCGTTTCTTTTGATGGCTGCATAGTATTCCATTGTATATATATACACCATATCCTCTTTATCCATTCATCTGTTGATGGACATCTAGGTTCTTTCCATAGTTTGGCTATTGTGGACATTGCTGCTATAAACATTCAGGTGCATGTGCCCCTTCGGATCACTACATTTGTATCTTTAGGGTAGATACCCAGTAGTGCGATTGCTGGGTCGTAGGGTAGCTCTATTTTCAACTTTTTTGAGGAACCTTCATACTGTTTTCCAGAGTGGCTGCACCAGCTTGCATTCCCATCTCTTGGTCTTTCTTTTACAGGAAGAAATTCTCAAACATCAGACCCTCAAGATCACACAATACAGATCATCAACTTTAAGGTCAGAAAAAACTGGGTTTGAATGCTGATTACAGCACCTTATGCAAGTTGCTTAAACCCTCTGTGCCTCAGTAATCTCATCTGTAAAGTGGGCTTTAAAATAATACCTACTGGATAGGATCAGTATAAGTGTAGAATGAGCTAATGCTCCCAAGGTCCTTAGCTCAGAGTCTGGCACTTAGTCTGTGCCCTCAGAATGTTCCTTGTTGTTGTTACCCAATCCACCTTCTTCGTGGTAGGGACAAAGAAACTAGATTCAGAGAAAAGTGATCTATCTGAGGTCACATGGCTAGTTAGTGGCAGAACCAAGACCAGACCCAGACATCCCAGCCCAGCCCTCTTTCTATGCACCACGCAAAGCATCGCTGACTTCCCTTCATTCATCAGCTTCGAGCAGAAATGAGATTGGGACATTTTCCAGTTGGTCACATTCGTGCCAAGCGGGCGATGTCACCAGAGCCAGGGCCCCGAGCATCGCAGATTCCTGGCTGCCCTGCTGTCAGCAGCCAGCCAAGCATGAGGGAGAAGTGGCCGCTTGTGTCTTACACGGACACACTCCATCTCCGGAGCCCTGATAAAGCTGATTTCCACAGAGCACGGAGAAACCATCCCGTTATTCCGAATTTACCTCCTGAAGCTGAAGCTCCAGAAATGAGAAGTTGATTGGACGGTGTCACATCAAGAGCTTTCAAATGTTCTGGAAACAGACAAAAGCTCTGCATCCGACCAGCCTCCAATCCACATCCCTGAGGATCTCTCTTTCTTTCCAAAGACCTTCTCCCAGGGCTGAAGGACAGGATCACTGCCCGTCCTATGGCCTGTTTTTGCCCACATGGTACCATTTCAGCCCAAATTCTCTTCCCTCTCTCTTCTTCAAGGACACACACACACACACCAACAGGCACATCCAAGGGCCTTTTTTTTTTAAGTAGGCTCCACACCCCGCATGGAACCCAACACAGGGCTCGAACTCACGACCCTGAGATCAAGACTTGAGCTGAGATCAAGAGTCAGACGCTAAACCAACTGAGCCACCCAGGCGCCCCCAAGGGCTTTTGTTCCCAAATCATCCACAGAGATATTTGGTTCCGGCCTGGGACGGTCCCCTAATTTGCCACCAGGGGAGGTGACCTTCCTATTGTTTCCAGGGAGAACAGAACCCATTCGTTCTGACAAACATCTCCATCCTCCTGCCTTGAACCTGTATCAAACTTTCCAAAACCCAGCCAGACCCTGCTGCCCCACCCATAGGGGAAAGATCCCTGGAGGAGGCCAGTGTCCCAACCCCAGCTCTGTCACTAAAGGAACCACACGCTCCTGGGGCTGTCACTCTGCCTCTCTGTGCCTCAGTGTCCTCACCTACTATGTAAGTGGGCTGCCCTAATAGCAAGAAGTCTCCCACTGCAAGGATTTTATCGTGAAGATCTTTACTTGGGTGACACAGTACAGTTTTCTACCTGCCTCCACATACCATATTTTGTGTTTTTAATCCTCCTTAAAACTCAACGACATACGTAGATAACAGATCTGGCAGATAACAGATCTAAGGTACCTAGTGGTCGGGCAATTATGGGCAAACCATGACCCAGCAAAATATCAAAGCGGATTATCTCAACGTCTAGCCTCTTCTGGCTCAGGCTGCTCTCCTGGCGGTAGACGCCCGTCCCCAGCAAAGGTCAAAGAGAACTGTCAAGTGGATAAATGCTGAAGAGGCTTTGTGCCCTTGGGGTCAGGGCTTCAAGGGTCCAGGCTGTTCCCTAAGTCCCTTTGATGTCCTTTTAAACACTTTTGGAGCCCAGGGCAGCACTTCACTTAGCTCCAAACTCCAAGCCTGCCTGTTGCTTGGGCTCCTAAGATGGAAAGCGAGTCCACGGCAGCAGCTGAAACACCACCGAGTCTGCCGGCTCATCAGAGCAAAGTGGATCGGAGCCCTGGTTCTCCGCCTTCACTCCGGAGCCTCGACTGCTCCGGTTCGGGGTGTGCCATAAACCTGCGTCCGGGTCCTGGCCGGGCAAAGGTGCTCCTCCCCACTACCCTCCATCCTCACTCAGGGCGATTAAGCTCATCCTCTGTTTAGGGAGTGGGGTGGCCATGGAAATGGGTTCATAGCAATAGCTAATCATGCTGGGATAACTGAGCACTGAGCCCCACTGCCCCCTACTCCTCGGAACACACTGAGGCTCCTGCTGTCTTTGGACACTGCAATGCACTGAATTGTATCCCCCCAAATTCTTATGCTGAGGTCTTAGCCTCCAGGACCTCAGAATGTGACTGTATGGAGAGATCGGGCCTCTGAAGAGGTAATTATGTTAGAATGGGGTCTCTACGGTGGGCCCCATCCAATATGACATAGGAGAGGAGATCAAGACGCAGATCCGCGTAGAAGGAAGAGGGAAGGCAGCCATCCCTACAAGTCAAGGAAAGAGGCCTCAGGAAAAACCAAATCGTGTCCACACCTTCATCTTGGACTTCAAGCTTCCAGCGTCTCAAGGAAATAACTTTGTGTTAAGTCACCAACAACTGTTGGTAAGTTGGTAAGTTGGTAAGGCTGCCCTAGCAAACTAATACGGGCACCCGCTCCAGAATCATGGCCGCCCCGCCACGTGCAGTACCTCGTGCTCCCCCCCTGCCCAGGGCTGCCTCTGTGTTCTCCAAACCTCCCTCCACCCCGCAACCCCAGATTCATCAAGTCCTCGGGACGTAAAAAACTACCTTCACAGCCCAGTCTCCCATGTCAGGGGCCTTGAGGAGCGCTCGTCTCTGCCTCAGAGAGGACTGAGCGAGGGTCAACTGCCCTTGAGGCTCCTGAGGGAATAAAGAAAGAAGAGGAAACACAGAGAAAACACCCTGATTGGTGTTCTGAGTTAGAACCTGTCCCCCAGGTGACACCTGGGCTTCCAAGCCCCCGGGAATCCTCAGCCAGACCACTTGTGGTAACACATGAGTGGAGGGGACCCCGTGTCCAGGGCACAGGGCTTTCTCAGGTCATGATCACAGGGTTGCTAGGGGCCAGGGGAGGACACCCACATTTCTGAGAGAAGTTGAGCTGCACTGCCGTCCTTCTCTCAGAAGGGGCACAGACCCCCAAGTCCCACCCCAGACGCATGAAGGCCCTACCCCTGCCCCTGCTGCAGGGAAAGGGGGGCTGAGAGGAGGAAGGGAAATGTCCTGTCATACACACTGTGTTTGTTCTGGGCTTGGCTGTTGACGCAAGAGACCTTATCATTGGGCCCTCAGACTGGGCTGGGCCCGGCAGATCTGCGAGTTAGTGCGATTCTTCCCCACTGGCCCGTAAGCGAGAAGAAAGGAGAGGGGGCAAGGAAGGCCACGGCAGACCACGGAAGAAGCTGCTGGTAGGGCCCACGATGAAGACACTCATTCTTTTGCTGCTGGTGCTCCTGGACTTGGGGCTCGCTCATCAACGGCTGCACAGGTGAGGCCAGTCCCCAGCACGGCGTCCAGCGGGGGCCGCTGCCTGCCCTCGAGCTTAGGGCTGCCTGGGAGAGGAAAGCTGACGGGAAAATGAAGAGGAGAAGAAGCTGAGGGCTGGGGAAAGTGGTCACCTTGTGTTGGCCTTGACCTCTGACCTCTGCCCCCACCTCTGACAGAACTGCCTGCCCACGCCCAAGGAACTTCTCACACGAGTAGAGAGCCGGAACCTGCAGCTGCGGTCAGGAAGTCAGAGGACCCAGTACTTACCCAAGGGACTGACCTTGGCTACCCCCAAGGGTCTTTCTGACCCTTTAAGTCAGCCCTTTATGAGGATCATGCTCAACTGCAGACCATTCTCCTAGACAACCTCGAAGACCTCACCCCTGACAGGGAGGGCCACTTCAGGTCTAAGATTCTCAGACTCTTCAGGAGCAGAGACAAGACTGACAGGCCAGGGGGCAGAGAGGGCACAAACTATGGCCAAACTGTGGCCAATTCTGGAACCCTGCTGCCTTGCAGATCTTCTCCTGTGTAATTTCCCAGTTTACCTCTAGAAAATCGGGGTGGGGAGAGGAGAGGGTCTGAGGCGGAACCGCATCTCTGTCTCATTCGGGCTTTGTCCTCAGGGTGCCCCTCAGGAGGCGTCAGTCCCTCCGGAAGAAGCTGCGGGCACGGGGCCAGCTCTCTGAGTTCTGGAAATCCCAGAATTTGGATATGATCCAGTTCACTGAGTCCTGCACGATGAACCAGGATGCCAACGAACCCCTCATCAACTACTTGGATGTAAGGCATTCCTGGGGCAGGGGCAGGGGAAGGGGAGAAGGGAGGATGGCTTGGCCTCTGGGCATGGCCAGTGTCTGGTCAGCAACACTGAAGGCCAGGGTGGATTTCCTCTCTAGGATAATCCACAGGGACTGATCCCCTGGGTCCCCGTGGATTTGACCGAGCAAGCTGCAACGCGTTCAAATGTGCAGAGCTCTCTGCAAGAGAAAAGGCCTCCCAAACCAAAGGGCCCCGCTCTGTGTCCTTGGCCAAAAGATTTAACCTTCACCAGCTTCCCTTCCCTGATTGTGGAACAAAGGCATTACAACCTCCTCTGTTTTGCTCACAAGGCGATTATGAGCAATAATGCAAATGCTAGCTAAAGAAGTAATAGGGGGTGGGGAGACTTGATTTGATTTCCCCCTTGTATCCTTTTGTCTGCCCCTTCTACCTTCTGCTGTCGCCCCCCAGGCTCAGTAAGCTCCAGTCTGTGCCAGCCCAGGCTCTGGTCACAGAGAGCTCTCCCGAGGCCCCCTGGTGAGCTCCTTCCCCTTTCTCACCCGCCACACTCTGCTCCCTCCCCGCCCTCCCCTACAGATGGAATACTTCGGCACCATCTCCATTGGCTCTCCACCACAAAACTTCACGGTCATCTTTGACACTGGCTCCTCCAACCTCTGGGTCCCCTCTGTGTACTGCACCAGCCCAGCCTGCAGTAAGTAGGGCCAGGACCCCCAGCAGGGAATGGCAGCTGGGAACTGGCACTCTGGGGAGGGGAGCTTGACTTCCAGAAACTGGCATGCATGCTACACCAGCTTCCCCTCTCCACCTCTGAGCTTGCCCTGGGGCTGCCCGTGCTAGAAACGGGGCTGCGCCGGGGAGAGCACTCATATGTGACTGCTTTCCAAGCTAGCAACTTTCAGACGAACCAGAATTAATAGGAGAAAACTCAGCCACTGAAAATACAAGCTTAATACAAATCTTTGAATACACAATGACTCACTCTCTTTGGATCACCCAAAAGAATGTTGTGGGGGGGTGCGGAGTTCCATTCAAATGGCTGTTTCCGGGCAGGTAGGTGGGTTGGGCTCCAAGACTGCCTATTCACCTGCTTCAAGAGGGCTTGGTGGCCCATCCCAGGATATCAGAGGTGGGGCTGGTGGGGCACAATATAGGGGTGGGTCCTTTGGGCCAGAGGTAACTCAGGAGTCTTTGTTAGCATTGGAAAGGGAAGTGCTAAAGAAAGATGTCTGAATCTATGCTGGATAACTTCTAGAGAAACGATGTCTCAGAAAACCTCAAGATTTGGTGTCTACAAGCTAAGCAAGGAATTGAAAGTCATTGGCTGGAATGGTATTTGTTTATCCCCATGTTTCTTTTGAATGCCAGGCTTTGACCCACAGTAATTGACAGAGACTTCTGCTGGAGTCTGATACCTGACGCTTATCTCAGTGTGCCTCATGAGGTCACTGTGGGTGGTCATGTTTGCCCAGAGATGACTAGTTGGTCCCCGATTAGGCCACCACATGTGGCCTACAAGTAACCTACAAGTAACTCACTAAGGTGGGCCATGGCCAACCTTTCTTGAGGCCCCCACTCAATCTTGGGAGTTGAGGGAAGAGAGCCTGCATCTGTGGGGATCAAGGCAGGAAGAAGGGAGCAAGCTGGTGGCAACTGCAGCGTCCTTGCTTTTCCAGAGACACACACCAGGTTCTACCCTTCCCAGTCCAATACATACAGCACACTGGGGAGTCATTTCTCCATTCAGTATGGGACCGGGAGCTTGTCTGGAATCCTCGGAGCTGACCAAGTCTCTGTGAGTACAATTCCTTCATCTCTTCTCTTTTGGCCAGAAACTTGGGATACAGAATATTCTTCAGAGCCAGTAGGGGAACACATTCAGATCTGCCTCAGGAAGAGGTGGAAACAAGGAACTGGCTTCCAGGGAAAGGGAGAAGCCTGGCCAAGCAGGAGTAGCCCTCCCTGCTTGAGATCACAGCAGTGGGCCGGTCTGCTCAGGGTGCTGGGTTCTAGAGTGGCAGCAAGGAGGAATTCCACAGAGAAACAGTACACAGGGAATGAGTTAAGGTAAGAAGGAGAAGGAGGAGGAGGAGGAAGAGGGGAAGGGGGGAGGGGGAGGAGGAGAGAGGAAGAAGGAGTCAAAGATGCTCTCAGTGGAATAAGGCAAGAAAAAAGAAACTAAGGGCATTAAGATTATAAAGGAAGAAACTATATTGTCATTATTCACATATGACAAGATTCTATATGTAAAAAGAGTCCAAAAATATCTACAGACCGTTGGGTTTAATAATTATTTAACAAAGTTGCTGAATACTAGATTAACAAACAAAATTATTTGTATTTCTGACTATCAGGAAAAACAAATGGAAGATAGTTTTCAAAGACATTATTTATAATAACATCAGAAACATCAAATACCTACAAGTGAATTTAACAAAAAAAATGTGCAAGATCTCCTCTCTAAAAACTGCAGAACATTAGTGAGTGAAATTAAGGAAGATCTACAATTGAAACAACTCGGTATTTCATGACTCAGTATTATAGAACAGTCGAGTTTTTTCAAATCAATCTATGTATTTAATGTCACCTTGATCAAAACAATAGCGATTTTTATTAGAAATTGATGAGCTAATTCTAAAAGGTATATGGACATGTAATATACCAAGACAATCTAGATGAAGGAAAACACTATGAATATCAAGACCTATTTTCAAGCTATAGTAATTGAGACAGTGTGGAACTAGGCAAATGGAACAAAATGGAAAATTCAGAAACTACTCTGAATTCTGTTGACCATGAAACTGCAGTGGAGAAAATGAGAGTGTATTTATTAAATATGGTGCTAGGTCCTTTGGATAGCCATATAGTTTTAAAAAAAAATCTTGACTCTGATCTCACGCATTATCAAACTTCTAATACATTGTAGATGTTTCACCTCTAGGCATATGTCCAACGGAAGTATGTGTGCATGTCCAACCAGCACTGTTAGCGATAGTCTAGATAGGAGACAACCCAAATACCCAGCCATGGTAGAATGGATAATGATGGTGTATTCATACCATGGGATGCTAATGACAATGAATGAAATTGCAACCTACTACCCTACATAATGTTGAGTGACAGAGCCAGATAAAAAAGAATTCATCCTGTATGATTCCATTTATGTAAAATTCAAGAAAAGGCAAAGGCAGTACATGCTGGAATCCAGCAGACAGTGTATTTGAGGAAAGGTACAACAATTAGCAAGATGCATGAAGTGGCTTCTGGTCTGGGAACTTACTGACCAGGTGAGTTTGTGAAAACTCACCGAACTGTACACTTAGGATTTCTGTATTAAACTTCAATTAAAAAAAAAAAGTTTACAGGGGCACTTGGGTGGCTCAGTGGGTTAAAGCCTCTGCCTTCGGCTCAGGTCATGATCTCAGGGTCCTGGGATCGAGGCCCGCATCGGGCTCCCTGCTCAGCGGGGAGCCTGCTTCCTCCTCTCTCTCTGCCTGCTTCTCCGTCTACTTGTGAGCGGGGAGCCCGATGCGGGCCTCGATCCCAGGACCCTGAGATCATGACCTGAGCCGAAGGCAGAGGCCAGGCGCCCTAAATAAAATCTTTAAAAAAAAAAAAAAAGTTTACATAAATAACATTAAGGGTGTGGGAATGTGGTGAAATCACTGCTCATTTACTCAAGGAAAGTTGGGTGGGGGAAGAATTCGCTTCAGACCAGAGGGAGAATCAGGAAATCCAAGACCCTGTGCCTAAGATCTCCCACGCAGTGTTCTTTTGGGCTTTCTCCCATCAGGTGGAAGGACTGGTTGTGGTCGGCCAGCAATTTGGAGAGAGTGTCACGGAGCCTGGCCAGACCTTTGTGAATGCAGAGTTTGATGGAATTCTGGGCCTGGGCTACCCCTCCTTGGCTGTGGGAGGGGTGACTCCGTTGTTCGACAACATGATGGCGCAGAACCTGGTGGATATACCCATGTTTTCTGTGTACATGAGCAGGTAGGCCCGTCAAGCCCACCAAGGTGAAGGTCAGTTACAACCACAGGGAGATAACATGGTGCAGCCGAAGGGAGATAACATGGTGCAGCCGAAGGAGCACTAGACTTAGTAGTCAAACGCCGGGTATGACCCTTGCTCAACCGATTACCAGAGGTGTGACCGTGGGCTTACCTCTCTGGGTATTGAGGAAATGGGGTTTGCCTCCCTTTGTAAACTGTACCGCACTGAACCAATAGGAGGAATCTTTGGGGTTGGCTATTCATTTGTGCAGTGAATAAATATTTATCAAGTTCCTATCATGTGCCAACTGCAGTGCCAGGCACTGGGAGCACAGTGAGACAAGGAAGCCAGTCCCTGCCCTCGGGAAGCTTGATTCCCATGGGGGGAGGCAGGAAAAAATTCAAAAGGAAGCTGATGATAAAATAATGGGAAGCTAAGGGCATAATAAGATGCAAGATTTATTTAATATAGACACTTATTCAGCCTGGAAAAGGAAGGAAATTCTAACACAGGCTATCAGGGGATGAACTGTGAGGACCTTACGTGAAAACGAGGCAGTCACAAAAGGACAAATACCGCCTGATTTCACTTACAGGAAGGTACCTGGAGTATTCAGATGCACAGAGACAGGAAGTAGAATGGTGGTTGCCAGGTGTGGGGGGAGGGGGAATAGGAAGTTATCATTTAATGAGAAATCCAAGACTCTCTCTGTGGAAGTGAAGAACAAGGGACAGAGGCTTACAAGAAAACAGGGTAAGCTGAGTGGCCTCTGGCCACTCTTGCCTGGGATCCTGAATGGTTCATCTCACCTTCACCCCTACATAGGACAGAGATTTCTGACTTTTCTGACTCCCCCGCAGTGTGATCAGGCCTCAGCTTACCCTGTTTTCTCTTAAGCCCCTGTCCCTTGTTCTCCACTTCCACGCGGACAGTCTTGAATTTCCTTTATTAAACTGCACGGCTGAAGTTGGGCCCAGCCCTGGGCAGAACTGGGAGCAAAGAGGGCGGCTTGTCCAGACCCCTCTGCCGCCCCCCTGCAGAGCTTCCCGCTCCCTTCCAGCCCGGAAAAACGGGGAAGGATGGGAAAGAGCAAAGGCTTTGCCGTCTGGCTGACCTGGACTGAAGCCCCGAGTCTCAATTTCCTCAAAGGGGCACGAGGTTGATGTACGAAATAAATAGGATGAAGCAGATAAAAGTCTTCGCCCAGGGCCCTGCACAAAGGCCATCGACGAATGGGAGTTCTTGCCCCCACCTCCTTATATCCACTTTCCTAAGATGCCCGCAATACCCGGTTCCTTTCCCCTTTACCACTGTGCCTCAAGGAGCCCTGAGTTTTGTATTTTTCTGATCCTTTTCCTCCTAAACATGAATCAGTTTCATGTCCTATTTCCCCAGAATCCTGTTAGGTGCCTGATCATAGTCTGAAAAATAGCACCAAGGAAAATTAATACATTTTCTAGCTCTAGTAAGTCATGTTACATTCCCATTAAGACTTCCTTACCTTAACACAATGAGATGAGTCATATGGAAACTCTGGGCACCACCAACACAATAGTGGGGAAGATACTTAGGGGAAAAGGCTTTGGGAGTACATGAGTCACGTGGTGTGTGCACGGCCCAGTGGTCCTAGCCTTGGTTCTGCATGAGTTCGCATGCCCCAGAGCAGTTGTCCCCAACTACCTCCTCCCTAGCCCTTTTATCCAAGAAGCAAAAAGACATTCACAAATGATCAAGCAGAGCTATTTCTATACTTCTATCCTTTGCCTTCTCACTCAGATTAATCAACTTGCCCAGATTAATGAACTTGCAGTAACTGGGAGCCCTGGTCTCAAAGCCCAGGCTGATATTTCTGCCTGTCTAGATCCTTGGGGTATGTGACCAGCTTGTTCCTAGGGTATCCCAGCGGCCCTTCCCCGACGATCTGCCTTTCTTTCCATGTAGTGACCCAGAAGGTGGTGCGGGGAGCGAACTCATTTTTGGAGGCTATGACCACTCCCATTTTTCTGGGAATCTGAACTGGGTCCCTGTCACCAAGCAAGGCTACTGGCAGATTGCCCTGGATGCGTGAGTATGCGCCCCAAAACAGTCATGGCACGAAGCATGAGCTCAAGACGGGCACAAGGCAAATCGGGCTCAGTGAACGGACCTGAAGCAGTGTGCCGGTCCCGGGAGAGGAGCCCCGGGGGCTCGCCGGGTGAGGCTGGAAGTGTGGCGGTGCTGAGCAAAAGTGCACAAGGGGCTGTGGTTGCCAGGGCAACAGGCACGTGGTACCACGTCTCAGCTTCCCTCCTGGTCCACGTGCTGCACCCTCAAGTCAACAGACAATAAATACAAACCCTCCGCCAGTTACCGGGGGCTCATTTCATGTTAATTCACACATAGGGCCAGGGGCGGGTGACACGGTGGTACAGGAGTGAACTGGACTCAGATTTCGCCTCCACAAAGTTTGTCCAGATGGGACACACACACACATGTGCACACACGCCCCACTACCATTGTAAAGTGGACGGTGGTCAGTGGTCTGCAAGACGTGCCACCAAGCGGCCCAGCAGACAGCGCAGGACAGCTCCTACCTGAAGAACTCCACAAGCAGGGGTTTCCTGGAGCGGGTGACAGGGGCTGGGCCTTGACCTACATACCCGCGGATGTGTGTGTATGTGTGTGTGTGTGTCTGGCCATGGAGCAATCGGGGATGTGGGACCAGATGCCTGTCACATACCGAGCGCTGTGTCAGATGATGCGGGAATTTAAAGAAATGCAATTCCCGCTTCAATTCTGCCAAGAACACGCTTCTGCAAGGTGAGGACCTTGTGCTAGCCACGAGGGACGTCACAGCGGAAAGCCTCAGGCTCGCTGTCTGCTGAGGGTTTTTCAAGCCAGAGGAGCTTACCCATTTATGGGTCATGACCTCATTTTAGGGGTTCATTTTTAATGAAATGGAATAAAATAGAAAATATCAGCGTGCACTTCACATACTAAGGTTAAGCCCTGTTTTGTGAAATTTTTATTTCATGTGTGTGTGTGTGTACTGGGTCCAAAAGTAAATGTATTTCCTGCTATGGATCTCAGTCACAGAAAAACCGAGAAATACTAATGTGTGAGACAGTGAACCTGGATAGCATTACTGTGTATTTGAGAGCCCAGCAGAGGGCGAGGGCCGCTAGGGAGCCTGGGAAACTTCAGGGCTGAGGGGAAGGGGGACTGATGGGGTGGGGGCGGGGTGAGGGGTTGGCCGATGGCATTTTTTTTTGTCCTCAGAATCCAGGTGGGAGGCGCGGTGATGTTCTGCTCTGAGGGCTGCCAGGCCATCGTGGACACAGGGACTTCCCTCATCACAGGCCCCTCAGACAAAATCAAGCAGCTGCAGAAGGCCATTGGGGCAGAACCCATGGATGGAGAAGTCAGTGCCTGCTGGGGTAGGGAGGAGGCGGGAGGAGGAGTGGGGAAGTCCTCTTAATGGGTCCTCTGTGCCGTGTTTTAGTATGGGGTGGAGTGTGCCAACCTCAACGTCATGCCGGATGTCACCTTCACCATCAATGGCGTCTCCTACACCCTCCAACCAACCGCCTATACCCTGCTGGTAAGAACTGTTTCCTTATTCTGCAATCATAGGGCCTACCCCACGAGCCCACCACTTCCTCTTCTCAGTCGCCTGCACTCAGGCTGCGTTTACCCCGAGCCCCCCTCCCATCTTCTCCTGCACTGAAGTGGCGTTCCCTCTAGACAGGACAAAGCTGCCTTTGGTGGAAAGACAGCCAGGCTGCTTCTCTCTCAATTCCCGTCCTGCCATGAAGCAGCAGCAAACCTCAGGCAAGCCATTTAGTGAAGTTTTCTGACATTGTCACGTAGGACTTTTCAACGGACAAAGTTGAATCCCTCAAACACCCAGTAAAATTGGATATTGTTATCCCGTTCTGTGGATGAGGATACCGAGACTCGGAAAGTTCAGAGGCTCAAGATATGAGCCACTTGGGGAGGAGGTATGGAATGAGGTTGTATCTTCTCATGTTCAGATTAACGTTCTCCTCAGACAAGAAAATGTCTTTTATTGCAGTAGATTCTTAAATTTGTAGGGTGAAGTAGAGTTGCCCAGAAAGGGAATTCCCAGGGGAAATCTATCATGGCTTCACACCACAGTTGGTCCAGGTTTTCAGGATCACATGCGGTCCTTTGGTGACACTCAGCACACTGACTTTACCGGAGAGTCACCCACAGCTTCAGGGTGATTGCGTCAGAATGGAGGTGCTCAGGTGTAGAGGACTTTAGGGACTTAACTAAACCCACACCTTGATTTCCATTAACCCCTTCGCCCAGCCGCCAAGCATAAACAGACAGTGCAAGTGAAAACAAATGTTCTTTTGAAGTTTTTATTTAAATTTCAGTTAGTTAACATACAGAGCAATAGTAGTTTCAGGTGTACAAAATGGTGGTTCACCACTTCCATACCACACCCAGTGCTCATCACAAGTGCCCTCCTTCATCCCCATCACCTGTTTCACCCATCCCCCACCCACCTCCCCTCTGGGAACCATCAGTTTGTTCTCCATAGTTAAGAGTCTGTTTCTTGGTTTGCCTCTCTTTCTCTCCCTCTTTTACCCTTTGCTCATCCATTCTCTTTCTTAAATTTCATATGTGAATGTGATCATATGGTATTTGTCTTTCTCTGACTTATTTCACTTAGCATTATATCTCTAGCTCCATCCACACCATTGTAAATGGCAAGACTTCATTCTTTTTATGACTAATATTCATATATTTATATATTTATCCCACATTTTCTTTATCCATTCATCAGTCTGTGGACACTTAGGCTGTTTCCGTAATTTGCCTGGTGTCTATTGTGGATAATGCTGCCATAAACATTGGGGTGCATGTACCCCTTTGAATTAGTATTTTTCTATTCTTTGGATAAATACTTAGTAGTGCAATTGCATAAAAATCCTAGAAGAGAACACAGACAATAACCTCTTTAACACTGGCCATAGCAACTTCTTTCTAGATATGTCTCCTGAGGCAAGGGGGAAAAAAAGGCAAAACTAAACTATTGGGAACTCATAAAAATAAAAAGTTTCTGCATAGTAAAGGAAACAATAAACAAAACTAAAAGGCAATTTACAAAGTGGAAGAAAATATTTGCAAATCACATCCAATAAAGGGTTAGTATCCAAAATATATAAAGACCTTACAGAACTCAACACCCCAAAAACAAATAATGCAATTAGAAATGGGCTGAAGGCACAAATGGACATTTCTCCAAAGAAGACATCCAGTTGGCCAACAAACACATGAAAAGATGCTCAACATCACGGATCATCAGGGAAATACAAACCAAAACTACAATGAACTATCACCTCACGTATATCAGAATAGCTAAAATCAACAAGGCAAGAAACAACAGGTATTGGAGAGGATGTGGAGAAAGGGGAGCCCTCTTGCACTGATGGTGGGAATGCAAACTGGTGCAGCCACTCTAAAAAACAGTATGCAGGGTCCAGCAAATTGCACTACTAAGCAATTGCACTACTAAGAAAACAGATGTATTGCTTTAAAACACAGCTTCATGTCAAGCCCCCTAAGCTTCTCCAACAAAGAGATTCTGGAGTTGCCACTATGAACACCACACTGGGGACAAGCTAGACACTAACTGTGCCAAGCTCATCAGCCTATATAACCACTGGGACTCCGGTACCCCCATACTTTCCCACCTGCACCCTCTGTGAGTCCCTGCTCACCCCACTTCCTTCCCTTTGCCCAGCGTGATGCCCTTGTCCTTTCCTGCCAGCAGACTTCAATCAGGGCCCCCTCGGTCAGCCAAGGATGCTGTAACAGCATCGCATGGTTATCTCCTTCCTCTCAGGAAGGTACTTTAAGCCCTCTGCAAATTTCCCAGACCCTCATCAGCAACCTCAAATCTCAAACGGTTGTTGAGAAGACCTCTCCTGCCTGGTAGACCCCAAGTCTTTGCCAAACTGTAAAGTAAGTTTGGGGGAAATAACACTCTTTTCACAGGACGCTGGATGCCTGCTTGCCTTATTCTTCCCCAGATCATCAAGAAAACAGCCATGTAATTTCTCTCCCTTAAAAAATGAGGTTGAGCTTCACTAGAAACTAAAGAAACCAGAATTTAGGCCAAGATCTTCTAAAGCCAACCCTTTTGCTCTTGCAATCATGCACCAAGGTTTCACTTTTTTCCAGTTGTAAAATAGGAGGTAGGGGGCATGTATGACAGGTGAACAATTCTCAGAATTGTAGAACTTAGAAACCCAGGTCCACATGTATGAAACCGTGCGGACACTTGGCTGAGCAAACGAATGGAGGTGTGTAGAGTGGGAAGAAGAACCAATGAGTCAACAAACACAGTGACTGTCCAGGGCCATTCAGTATAGTCATCACCACTACCACACAGTACAGCCCTCCTACTTCCCTTTTCTCCCTCTATGTCACTTACACCTTCTTTCCCACCCCAGGACTTTGTGGATGGAATGGAGTTCTGCAGCAGTGGCTTTCAAGGGCTTGACATCCAGCCTCCCGCTGGGCCCCTCTGGATCCTGGGTGATGTCTTCATTAGGCAGTTTTACTCGGTCTTCGATCGTGGGAATAACCGCGTTGGGCTGGCCCCGGCAGTCCCCTAAGTCGTGGCCTTGGGCCTGTGCCTGCCTACCCGATACCCCTTGGAAATCCAGCTGTGCCCGTGAGGTTGGGGCACTCTTCACAGCGGTCAAAAAGTCATTTTCAGGAGGATACAGTTGTTCTAGAGCTGCAAATTGAATTAGGTCCAAACAGAGCATAAGAACACACACACACACACACACACTGACATACTTCACACACACCTCACACACACCCGCATGCACGCCACCTCCACCGCCATCATGATGGAAGCCTTAAGTTGTACGCCCATACTTTTTATTGCTTGTTGCTAACATTTTCTTTTGGAAATCTCCAGACATGTACCTAAGCGGAGATCACAGCCCAATCAAACCCCATGAACAGCGCCCCCAGACCCTCCATAACTCACCAGCACGTGGCCAGGCCTTTTTTATCTGTACCCACCACCCCCCCTCTCCCCAGCCCACCTGCCTGAATTATCTCGAAGCAAATTCCTAGCATCACATCATAAATCATCACATCCAAGATTTATCCATAAATCCTTATAATACTCTGAAATAGGCAATCGGTGCTCAAATGTTCCCCTTTGTCTGGGAAATGTTGGGTCATTTTTATCGGTGACTTGTGTGTATGTATCAGGATGCAAATAAAGTTTACATTTGAACTGTCTGTGTCTCTTCCCATGTGCGGAGTCGACCGCATTCTGAATTTTGTGGGTTGAAAGCCTGAAATGTCAGGTGACATGGTTCTCTGAGTCCATCTTTCCTACAAAATGGCAGTGGGCTCTAGAGCCTGGTTTTGTGGCAAGAATAGTTCATCCACAGTGCTGGGCACATCCCCTAGTAGTCCATCAGGAGGCCCATCTTGCCTGGAGCCTCTTTACTCACAAGGTTAGGACTGACAAGTGCGTTCAGGAGCTGTTGGGTTCACGCAGCCTTCCATGATCGATCTCCTTCAGCATTTTACCCAAAGCTTTCGGCAACCACTAATTATCATTGCTGAGATCCTTGCTATCGTTAGAGCTGCAAAACAGATGTTTTCCTAATTCTATTTTTAACTCTTGTGTTTTTTAGCCAGAATTTTCTTTAAAAAAAAGAAGAAGAAGGTGTTCAACTATTTGCTTGCTATATTAGGTATAGTTCATACAGGAAAGGCAAGCTTACTTGGCTTTTCCCCTTTATTTACCGGCTTTCAGAAAAGTGAGTGTGCTTCAACTTATTGCAGTCTTTTGAATATTCAAAGCACTCCACACTCAGCCAGGAGGTGCCCCTTCAAGAGAGTTTCTGTGAACTTTTGACTTGACCTCAATATGAAAAGTTGTTCCAGGCCCAGTCCCAAGGAGTCCTGGCTCCTGGTTGTGTGCTCTTAAGTTTGTTGTAAATGAAAATATTTCAGAACGTGCAAGGAGAGGGTATGGGGAAAGAGGGGATCTGAATGAACCCTTTTCTCCTATGGGGCCCTGGGGCCCATCCTGAGGGAGCCGACATGGTAAATCTGGGTCGAAGGTGCATCCCCACTCTGGTGGGATCTATTGTCACCAGAAACAACATGTCTCTTCTCCTTCCTTTTGCTCTTGCTTTTTGCAAAATTTTTGCAAAATGCAAATATTTTCAGGGTTTTTCTTATTATAAAGTATGTGAAAGTCCTCAATGATCCTTACCGTCAAAGATAAGCATTATTATTAATTTGAAGTTGTTTTATGCAGACTTTGTATATACAGAGATAGCCATAGGTAAGGAATTTTTTCCCCCACAAAAAAAGGAATCATAAGGGTGCCTGGGTGATTCAGTCAGTTAAGTGTCTGCCTTCAGCTCAGGTCGTGTTCCTAGGGTCTTGGGATTGAGTCCTGCATTAGGCTCTCTGCTCAATTGAGAAGTCTGCTTCTCTCTCTCCCTCTGCTGTTCCCCCTGCTCGTGCTCTCACTTTCATGTGCTCTCTCTCTTTCAAATGAATAAACAAAAAATATTTTTAAAAAGGGGGGGTGGGTGGATGATGCTATCCACACTTGTCTCTAAACTGCTCATGTAACAGATTCTACATCAGCACAGTCAGCTCTTTCCTTGGAACATCTGCATGGTGTTCATTTATTGATCAAATCCTCTCTTAATGAACATTAGATTCATTTGGGCTTAATTAAACGCAATCCCATAAATATTTATTTTGTGCCAGACACTAAGCGAGTTGCTCTAAGATCGGTAGGACAGATCCCAGCTGTCACTTTTGGCACAGAGGTCATGGAAAACACATCAGGCTTGCATTTGAACTTGAATCTGGATTCTCATTTGTTCTCTGCCCCAATCAATTTGGTGACCTTTGGCTAGTGACTTCATGCCTCTGAGATGCCCACCTCACAGAGCCATGGGCTTACGGGGATGGAAACACTTAGCTCATCATATTAGCTCCTCTCCCTTTTTAAGTATGAGGTCAAGGTGAACCCAGCTTCACACATACACACACACTTTTTTTGGTTTTGGTCGTTCTTTCTTCTTTCTTTCTTTCTTTCTAAATTATTACTTCTAGAGTTAATTCAGAACAGCCTGATTCCAAATAAACTATCAAAGCAATATAATAGAGCAGTTAACATCAAAGGCTCCGGAGTCACACAAGCCTGGGCTTGATTCTTGACACCAGCTGTGGGAACTCTGCACCTCAGTTTCTTCATCTGTAAAATGGGCATCATAATAGTAACCATCTCATGGGTTTATTGTGAGGATCCAACAGCTACAATGCATATGTGTAAACTCTCATCACCCAGGGACCAGACCTACACTCAACATGGGCAAATCCACACAGAGCAGAAGGGTCGAGAGTAAAAAACTTTATGACTCCTCTAAAACCAAGCACCCACGAGCCCTGTGGGAGCCCACTGCATCCCAGCAGGCTTTCTCCATAAAGGTGATCTCCGCACTGGGCTCCCCTGATGGATTGCATGTGCAGCCAGGTCCCTGTGGGCCCCGCAGCCTGAGTGCTGGAGGCCTGGGGTATGACAGTGGTGCTTGAGCTGAGCCCACAGGAAGTGAGAGCAGGCCGGAGTCTGCCCAGAGCCGGTTCTGCTCTGAGCACTCTCGTCTCTTGAGGCAGAAGTGATGGTTTCGGTCCTCATGGACTAAACTCTGCCGGTTTGGCACCTACTTAGCCCTATTAGCTGCTGAGGGCTTCCCAAAACTGACCTTTGCTCTTCGTGACCTTCACATCCGTGGTGTTACCCCTGAAACTCAGGTCCTGTCCCATGTCCCATGTCTGATCCTAGGTCACAAACCTCTCAGTGATAGGCCAAGAGCTTTGGCCAAGCTTCGCTGCACCCTGGGACCCCATTAAAGGATGTGTATTCAGTTCCCTGGGGCTGCCATGAAACCACGCCACCAACTGGGTGGCCTAAAGCTACAGAAATGGACTGCCTCACAGTTCTGGAAGCTAGAAGTCAAGATCGAGGGCTCGACAGGGCCATTTTCTCTCTGAACCCCGTAGGGGAGAACCTTCCTTGCCTCTCCCAAGCTTCGGGTGATGGCTGGCAGTCCTTCACATTCCTTGTCTTCTAGCGGCGACACTTCAGTCTCTGCCCCACCGTCCCCTGTGCATCTGTCTCTGTGTCGCTTCTCTCCTAAGGACACGAGTTGTATTGGCTAAGAGCCTCCCTACTGCAGTACGAGCTCATCTCAACTTAACTCATTGCATCTTCCAAGACCCTCTTTCCAAATGAGGGACTGGGGGTTAAGACTTCAACATATATTTGGGGGAAACACAATTCAACCTGTAACAGATGCGTCACTAACCAACTGCTCTTCCATTTTTATTTTCAGCTTATCGAAGTCCTTTCAGGAGCTTTTGGTATTTTGTTTTTCTTCCCTTTCTTCTCTTTGTTTTTCCCCCTCAAAAAAAAAAAAACCTGTAAATTAGAGCAGGTTTTATTACCCTGTTTTCTAAATGAGGAAATTGGAATGACGAAATAATGAAATGATTTGTCAAAAGTAGTAGTGAAAGTAGAATCCACGTCTCCCTCACCCGTTTCTAATTTTTTTTTAAAGATTTCACTTATTTATTTGCCAGAGAGAGAGAGAGCACATGCACACAAACGGGGGGAGAGGCAGGCAGAGGGAAAAGCAAGCTCTCCATGGAGCAAGGAGCCCGATGCAGGACTCGATTCCAGGACCCTGGGATCATGACCTGAGCTGAAGGTAGACACTTCACTGACTCAGCCACCCAGGTGTTCCCCTCTGCTTCTAATTTATACCCCTTCCCCCAAGCCCAGGTACCTGTCAGTTCAGGATGTCTCTGGGGCAAGGATGACAGTAGATTTTGGTCAGTTCCCCCAATAATATTTACCTTTTAAAATAAAAATACATTTGCCGCCAACAAGTCAATGGTTGCTGATCCCAAGAGGCTTCAGACAGCTTCCTCCCATCTGCCCCTCTACGGAAATAAGACCCTGCTGAGAAGATTCCAGGGAACCTGCTAAGTCTGGGTTGGGCATCACCTCTTCTGAGGGGTCATCCCTCTCCTGTTCCGTGCGAGGCTGGTGGGCTGGCAGTCCTGTCATCAGCACCCACATTCCAGGCACAGGCCTCAGTCACACCCACCAGACTCTCTCTCTCTCCTGGGAAGCTGAATGTTGAGTGGGCCCCACAGGGTGGACGGGTGTTGGGGGCCTGGCAAGCACACAGAGAGATAGCTCCCAAGTCCCCAGTGCCAAGACCACCCCAGCTCCCCTGCCTCTGTCCTTCCCAAGGTCCTGTTGTCGCTCTCTTCCTGCTGCTTCTGTTGTTCTCAGCGGTAGGAGGGTGACCAGATGACTGTTCCGCCAAGAGTGTCAGAGGTCTCAGGACTGTGAAGCCTGATCCTTTCTCTAAGTGAAGCTTGAGGGCAGGGTTCAACCATCTGGCTGGGGAGCTCATCCAGAAGAATTTGTGCCCATAGAGAAGGTAAGGGGAGAGGAGACATGTGAGAACTTACTCTTGGATCACAAACCAGGAGTGTGTGAATGACACGCAAGGCCAGGCCTCAGGACCAGAGTATGCTTCTATTCCTCCGCTTCAGCATCTGCCTCTTGCTTTGTCAACACTTGCCAGGTTATGACGTAACACCAACTACTGTAGCAGATAAACACCCAATCGCAGTGTCTCGACACAACAACAGTTTCTTTCTCACATGAACTGTCCAGGCGAAGAGTCGCACAACTCAAGAACGGGGATCCCTTCTGTTTTGTGGTTCCCACAGGCCTAGGACCTCAGAAGTCATTCTCCTGTCCCACAGACAAGGAGAGTGGCCAATCCCGGAAGGTGTCTTAACACACCAGATCAGAAGGAGGCTAAGGCACCAGCACAACATTTCCCCTACGTCTATTCAACTTGAGCTCCATGACGGCAGGAACTCTGTCTGGTTCATCATTCTATCCACTGCCTCAACCGTAATCCCTGGCCACACGTTATCTGCACGGTGGCCTGATATGTGAAGGGCTTGAATGAATGCCTGTGGTCTCTGCCTCTGCAGTCCAGCGGCTGGGATCTTTTTCTTTCTCCTGCTTCTTTTTTTTTTTTTTTTAACTTTATTTATTTGACAGAGAGAGAGATCACAAGTAGGCAGAGAGGCAGGCAGAGAGAGAGGAGGAGGCAGGCTCCCCACTGAGCAGAGAGCCCGATGCAGGGCTGGATCCCAGGACCCTGAGATCATGACCTGAGCTGAAGGCAGAGGCTTTAACCCACTGAGCCACCCAGGCGCCCCACTTTCTTCTGCTTCTTAAATGTGAGCGCATTTCCATTTCCTCCTCAGCCTTCCTCTCTCTCGTCTCTCTCCCCTTCACCTAGGAGATGAGGCGCCTCCTGCACGGGTCTGAGCTATGGACACAACGCCCATGCCGACCTTTCCAAGCAGACCATTTGCAAATCTCCGACCTTTTCCAGTGAAGTCTTCGATCTTCAGTTCTCGCCCTGTGCTGTCTAACCAGAGTTCTAGCCCTCTAAAGCCCTCGTGTATCCAGCATGTATTTATGGAACCCTATCCTGGTCCAAGTTCCCTGGCAGGGAATTTTTTTTTTTTCATTCTTGAGTCAGAAGCTTGTATTTAACATTTTATTGGGAACTTCAATGAGAAGGAAGCAAGAGCGGGCAAAGGGAAGCGAGGAAGAGAGAGAAGGGAAATAAGTACAAGAAATTGGCCTTCCAAGCCGACTCCCCATTTGCAGCAAGCACGGCTGCCGCTCGGTTCCCCAGGACATGGCCACAAGGCCGTAGGACCGGGTGCAGATCAGAAGGGTCCCGTGACCGGGTGCAGATCAGAATGGTCCCATGACCAGGTGGTGGGGTGGCAGGTGAGCGTGAACTCTCTGTGGGTTTCTGCTTTCTCCTGTCCCCGTTGGTCAGAGTCTTGGCCACGGGCATCGAGTCCCTGCACTACTGATGTGTCTAGTCTGCCCAGGAGGCTGCTGGGGGGCCAGGGTCTCTGCCAATCTTCCAGCCCAGGTGTGGCCCAGGGTCTGCTTCTCCTGCCCTTGGAGCCCTGCTTGCAGGCTCCTTGACCTGTGGTGGCAGCGCTCGCGGATTTGAGACCGGGAAAACGGCAGGAGCCATCACCAGCATTGCTGTGGTGGGAAGTGAGATGAAGGGCCGGGGCTGCGTGGGGCGGTGGGGGTCAGGGCCGAGCACTGAGCATGCGCCGGGCCCTGCGCCGAGGTCTGGGGATGACAGCGTGAACAAGACAGGGAGAGTCCGCCCGGGAAGACCTTCCCTGGTGCCACAGTGACATCCTGCTGGCACCTCAACCTCAGTTTAGACAAAACAGAAGCTCCCGTATCCCCTTCCCGGTCACTGTTAGCTCTCAGCGAGGCCGTCGGCGTCCCCTCGGTTCCGCAGGCCCAGAGAGCAGAGCCCCAGCTCGTCCCTCCGTCCGCCCGGCGCTCCTTCCTACTCCCTCACCACGTCTCCCGTGTAGTGAGGGTTTACCGAGAGCTCGCGGCGCTCGCGTGGCTCAGGCAGTTAAACATCCAGCTCTTGATTTCAGCTCAGGTCATGATCTCAGGGTCGTGGGGTGGAGCCCCATCAGGCTCTGTGCTGGCTGTGGAATCTGCTTGGGGTTCTCTCTCCCTCTCCCTCTGTCCCTCCCCCACTCACATGTTCACTCTTTCTCTCTCGAGACAAATAAATAAATAAATAAATAAATAAATAAATAAATAAATAAATACATACATACATACATACATACAATCTATTAAAAAAAAAAAAGATTTCCTGCTACCCACTGAACTCGCGGGGCCCGGCTCAGGGCAGGCTGGGCAGGAGGGCCCCTGTAATAGCTGCTGAATGACCCAGCAGTCAGGGATCGAGTCTTCACAACGGCCATGTTGGTTCTTTTTTTTTTTTTTAAGATTTTATTTATTTATTTGACAGACAAAGAGAGAGCACAAGCAGGAGGAGTGGCAGGCAGAGGGAGAGAGAGAAGGGACCTGAGCAGGGAGCCCGAGGTGGGGATCTATCCCAGGACCCCGGGATCATGACCTGAGCCAAAGGCAGAGGCTTTACCAACCGAGTCACCCAGGCGCCCTCCCATGTTGGTTTTGTCACAAAACTGCCCTATGACTTGTTTTCTTGTCCCCACATCCCCGGTCATTACCCTTCACCAGATGTGTTTCAAGACCATCATGATGCTCTGATTCTGGTCTCTCCTCCTTCCAGACGCGCTTCTGAAACCCAGCTGCAATCACACTTTCCCCATGCTCCCCACTCCCCAGTGGTCCCACTGCACACGGATGGAATCCAGGCTGATACGAGGGCTCTCTAGGCCGTGCCTCAGCTTGACCTCCTGTCCTCCTCTCACAACTGCTCCACTCCGGATCAAACCAAACCATCCCTACTTTTTTTTTTTTTTTTTTAAGATTTTATTTATTTATTTGACACAGAGAGAGAGTACAAGTAGGCAGAGTGGCAGGCAAAGGGAGAGGGAGAAGCAGGCTCTCTGCCAAGCAGGGAGCCCGATGCAGGACTCAATCCCAGGACGCTGGGATCATGTCCTGAGCCGAAGGCAGTGGCTTAACCGACTGAGCCACCCAGGCTCCCCCATCCCCACTTTCTCACTCACGCACTTTTGCTCCGAGGAATCCTATCCTATTCACCGGAGGAGCAGTTTCCCCAAAGTTAGCCCTTTCACAACAATTGTTAAAATTCTTCTGAAGAGATGTTAGACATGGGGCCAGGAGAAAGCACATTGAAGTCGCTGTCCTTCGGGGGGTCAGCCCTGACTCGGAGCCTCCTCGATGCACTCTCTCTCCTGCCAAGCAGACAGTCGGCATCTCCTTCCCTCCATCCTCAGATCACTTCTTATGTTGAACTTAGACTGCCTCCTCCACTTATCACAATCTGCACACGTTCATATCCTGTCCATCCTTCAAGCTCCAATCCCAATCCCTCCTTTTTCCACAAAGACTTTTCCTCCTCCAAATCCTCTGAACCCCCACGACCCCGTAACTGCACTTCTTATATCATTATTCGTACCGTGTCTTATTTCCACCGATTAAGTGCAAGTATCTATCTCGTGTCCCCCAAAGGGCTGGACATACTCAGATGATTGGGTGAATGCAAGCAAGAGGGAAAGAAGGAAGGAAGTTCAATGCAGGCAGGGTCCAGGCCGCCCCTGCAGGGGAGAGGCCGGTCACCATTTCCCACTGTGACACATGTCCGAGGAGGAAAAGAAAAGTTGCTGACCCTTGATCCATGTGGACAGAAGAAGTGGGAACTAAAGCCTGACGGTGGCTTTCAAAGGTGTTAAGGACGGTTCCGCAAACATCCCCTGAAATTCTAAGTTTCGGTCCTGTGTTCAGAGACTGTAAGAACTAGGCAAGGGGAGTTCACTTCCCCTCCCCAAAACCACCCACGGCAGCAGACCCTGTGGTTGGCGACTGGTACATGTTCTCTGCAAGAGGCTCACATATGCCTCCTCGCTCTACGGGGGTTGACCCTCATTCCCTCTCTCTCTTTCTCTCTCTCACACACACATTCATGGAAAACCTGGTCTCACAAATTCAACTCCAAAAATCAATATGGCACTGCATGTTTACTAACTAAAATTTAAAGTTAAAAAAAAAAGGAAAAATTAAAAAAAAAAAAAAAACCTGGTCTCAGGAAAGTAGAATGTAGGGCGGGGAGGGGCAGGAGGATTCTGAAAAGCAACCGTGTAAATGAGATGTCCTGCACCAGCGGTCTTCCCGAGGGTGGAAGGGTGCCCCCTTTCCCAGGCAAACAGAGCAGAATACGACGGGTGAACGTGCTCTGGAGTTCTTCCGGCGTAGTGCCTCCTATCACTAGCGAGCTGAATTCAGGGACATCCGCGGGCCCTGCCGCCAGGCGCACATGCTAACTGGGACTAGGGGCTGAGCTTCAGCTGGAGATTTGTCCCACCGAGAACTCCTTACCCAGGCCTGTCCCCGGCGCTGCGTGTGGCCAGGTGTGGGGTTCGAGGTTACTGGCTCTGCCTCTGGGGAACGCCAGTCCTGCTGACCAGACAGACAGACAGCACCAGCGAGGCGGGGCCAGAGGCTCCAGGGACCCACGGGAGAATGGGCGGAGTGAGGATCATGAGACAAAGGGACAGCCCACCGGGGAGGAAACAGCCCACCTCAGAAGGGACGTGGGGCCGGAGGGCGGCATCGAATGTGCTACGAGCCTTAAGGAGGATGCTGGGGAGCTGGGAACCCCTGAAATGCGGGCTTGTCTAAACTCGCTTTATTCCCCTTTAATCCGCCAGCAGCTCCAAGGAGCACCGGACTTAGCCGCCTGCTAACAGTGCTGAAAATCACCGTGGTCTCTTTCAGTACTTCAGGTGGAGACACAGTCTTCCTCTGAGAGCCCGGGGACGTGTCAGGACTTGCCTCCCTGTCCCCAGCCCGGCGTGTGCTGCGTGCACGCGTGTGTGCGGTGGGTGTGCTGCACTAGGGTGAGGACGAGGCGTGAGGACCGGAACGTCTTCCTGCCGGGCTGGTGGTGGGACCGAATCTACTGCACGTGGGAATCCACTCCTTCCATAAACAAAAGTCCCCTTCCCGGGGGGGCTTCCAGCAGCCCCCACAGAGGTTCCTAAACCAGCCAGAAGGTTTGCGCGGTGCCCACAAACCTGCGTGTTTCCCCGCAGGCTCTGACCCACACGCTCCCACGCTCGAGCCTTCCATTCCTTGTTCCTCGCCACCCCCCACCACCCCCAGGGGGCCAGCATCCTGTAAACCCAATTCGGGGGGGCCCGCCCCGTCCAGTGAGCTCTGAAGCGGAGCTTCCCATTCCACCCCACCCCCTCCACCCACACAGCTGAGCTCACCCGGGGCGGCCTCTTTTGCAACTTTCCCAAGTCTGTGCATGAGAGGGAGAGGAGGAAAACAGAAGGAAGTCACTTGGCCTCAACAAGCTGTTCTGATCCGTCTGAATCGGCTGAGATCTTTGCTCTAAGAGGAGACCCCCGGACTCAGAGAGAACGCCGCCTGCCCTCGGAGGCCAGATGCTAAGCAGCCACAGCTGTAAGCGCCCTGAAAGTTCTTTTCGGTTCTTCTGTCTGTCCCAGCAACCCCCAGAGGTACTGGGGTTTGGGGGCGGGATTGGGGGGGAGTAGAGGCAAGGCACGCAAAGATGAAGCTCAGAATCTGGCAGCTGCAGGGCTTAGATCCAACCCAAAGACCCCCCACGCCAGAGAAACGTCTAGGGCATGGCAGTGGGCCAGGCAGAAAGGACTTCTCCGCCCAGCCCAGGGAGCTGGGGCCCGGCTCAGGGCTCTGCACGGGCCATCGGCCTCAGCGGGAGACACAGCGGCTGGCTCAGCAGAGGAGAGCTAGTTAACGCCCTGGGTCGCCTTGCCACATCGACAGGGCACCTTCTTGGGTGGAAGCTGCTGCCCAAAGGGTCTCATGGGGGAAGGAGGAGCTCGCAGAGTAGGGAAGCATCCTTCTTGTTCTAAATCATAAATATGTCTCCCGGCACAGCTCTGCAAAGCTCAGCAAGCAATGAACAGAGTTGGACAGATCTGGATTCTAGTCTCAGCTTGCCACTAACTAGTTGCTCTTGACTCAGGAACCCATTGGACTGGGCTGGCATTTTGTAAACTGCCAAGTGCCCTCTAATTGCTAGGCATTATGCATTAATAAAAATAACTTCTTTGAGCTTGTCAGTCGATGCCCCATCACACAAGTCCCATAGAAATAGTGATTTGTCTGTACCCTCAGATCTACAGAGTGCTGACGCCTGGTCTGTGCTGGAGGGATGGACGGATGGACGGACGGGTGGATGGGTGGTTGGATGGATAGATGGAAATGAATGAATGACAATTTATTGAAGATTCATTATTCCCAGCGTGGGTCAGGCTCTATGGAGGGATAGAGAAGTGGGAGGCAGTGTCCTCCTGTCCTCTGGGCACTGACAGTCTACTTAGGGAGACAGGACTAATGCTTCCAAAGAACTTAAAGAACACAAGCAAGCACTGAGCCTCCTGAAACCAGGGCTATGGGTACACTTCCCAGAGGGAGCAGGTCTAGATCTGCTGGGATTTAGGAGGGTAAGGCAGAGTCATGAGCCTTCCCTCAAGGTAATAAAGCTTTCCACTCCATAGATAGCTTCTTTTCAAAGACAAACTTTATTCCCATGATCGTAAATCCCATTATTTTTAAGGGGGGTATATTTATCATTTTTCCAAGATGTGGGAGAGGGAGGGGAGGCACGGAAAGTGGGGTAAGGTAGTAGGAGTGAGGTGGGGAGGCTGCCTGCTTCAGAACCCATCTGCCCCTGCTCACTGGTCTCCTCCTGGGCAGAAATGACACCCCAACCAGCACCAGCGAGGCAGGAGGTTGTAATTGGGTCCTGGTTGGGGCCAGCAGGGTAGGGAGAGAAGGCATGTGGGAGGGTGAGCGCAGAGCAGATCCAAGACTTCTTGTAGGACTGCCCCTGAGCCCTAGGGCTGTTGGGGCGGCAGGGGGGTGGGGTGGGCATCACCCAGTCTTTCTTGCTCCCCAGGGGCTGAGCTACCCCATAGCTTTGGCTGGGGGGCAGGCCAGGGCTCCAGGCTTAGAAGGGGTGCCAGGTGAGGAGGGAAAAAGAGTTAGTCATGTGCACTGGAGAGTGAGTCGCCCCACAGGCTGCTCTGGGCAGACCGGGGCTGGCTGGAGGCAGGGCCCTGCCTTCCACGCCCGCTTTTCCCTGTTATTTAACAGTGGAAGGTGATGACTCAGCCTGACCTCTAAAAGGATGTCCAGGTTTGAAGCATCCGAGGCAGCTGAGTGAGTGGGAGGAGGCTCAAAGGACAGCTATTGCCAAACTCTGGCCAAGGGCAGAGCCCAGAGGACATGGGAAGGGACTTCCATCTGAAATCCGCACATGCCTCCTTGGTGAGCCCAGCCAGTGTCTTCTGCCAAGCCACCTTCCCTCGCCAGTGGCACACTCCTGGTCACTCTCCTGTTGCTGCTGGTTATCCTGGGTGCAAGGACCAGGCTATTGTAAAAAGCCAGCTCAGCAAATTCTGCCCTTCTGAGAGTGGGGTAGGGGATCTGAGTGGCAGGATACCTTCAGGGCAAATCCAGGGGAAGGGTCCGAGAGGGGGAGTGCCGGAAGAGGAGCTGAGAGTCAAGGCCAAGGTGAGTCACAAGGGACTGGAGAAGAGGAGACTCAAGAAAGACTCCAGGAGTAGAATTGAAACCTTGGAAGGCCTGGCATGCAGCAGAGGGATTGAGCATGTTTTATGTGGCCCCAGGAGAAACCCACCGCTAGTGGAGGGAAGGAGCTCTGTGGGGGCAGGTCTAGCTCCGTCTTGCCATGATGTGGTCGAGATGGCTCAAGGACTGGGCGGGGGGGTTGGACTAGATCATCTCTGAGGTCCCTCCTCCCATGTGCTGGGGCAGGCTCCACACCGGCGGCTTGAAATCAGTCATGGTGGGAGAGGCTACACCACGGAAAGTGGCGGGTGCTACAAATCCGGTCTCTGCCATTCCCCCCATCCCGTGCAATTGTTAACCATTTATCTGGGTCTTCCCCCATCGGAGGAGCCTGTGGTTCTCTAAGAAATGAGGCATGCTGTCCTGCAGGATAAGCCACAGCTGTCAGCCACGTCCATTTACCCACAAGGGAACACACTCACCAAGGTCAAGCAATTCACCCAAGGTCACGAATGTGTGGAGAACTCTGACTCCAAAACTCGTGATCAGTCCCTGCTACCAGGGATTTGTCTTGTCAGGAAGTCACACGCAGATGACTTTGGGCCATCCACCCATGTGCTCTTTTTAAAAGAAATTTTAAGGTTTTATATTTGATATTGTTTAATTACCATAACACCGGAGCCTTGTGTGGCAAATTTTAAAACAAGATGCATGTAAAAAATAGCTCCTAGCTTCTCATCTACCTTTCCCCAGCTCCTGTTAATCATTTAGAGTGTATCCGCAGCTTTCTGTGTATATAGGACAAACACAAATATAATACTAAATATATGGCAACACATCGGAGGTCGTTTTCATACAACTGAGATCATAGTATACAAAATGTTCATGGTTGTTCTTTTCTATTTAAATTGCTGTCATATTTTTCTACTTCATTACTTCACTCTTTTTAAACCTGCATAGTATTCCAAAGTCTGAATGGATCATGATTTTTGTAGAGAATCTCTTATCAATGGACACTGGGTCACAACAGTGTTCTCCAGCAATCGTTGTACAAAAATATGTTTGTGCATTAGTGCGTTTCTGCAGGATAAATTTCTAAAATTAGCATCTGGGGTATTACATTTTGCCATTGTCAAATTTCTCTCCAAAAAAGGCCATACAATTCATAGTCTATCAACAACATACAATAGAGCGCCCCTTTACATCTGCCGACACTAAATGCTACCATCAGCCTTTTTAATTTTTGCCACTCTCTGGCAGGTAATAAAAAAACAAAAGGTATTTTTAAATTTTGTAGGTTTCTAAAAACCAGTACGGTTAAGTATCCTTTCAAAGCTTATTACTTATCATTCACAAGACTTCTTTTGGTTACGCATTCCTATTCCTTGCCCACTTTTTTTTTTTTTAATTTACTTGACAGAGAGAGAGATCACAAGTAGGCAGAGAGGCAGGCAGAGAGAGGAGGAAGCAGGCTCCCTGCTGCGCAGGCAGCCCAGTGCAGGCCTCGATCCCAGGACCCTGAGATCATGACCTGAGCCGAAGGCAGAGGCTTTAACCCTCTGAGCCACCCAGGCGCCCTCCTTGCCCACTGTTATGGTGTGTATTACTCTTGATTATCTGTAGGGTGCTTCCCAGGTAGTGCATATTGGTTCTCTGTTACATGCTCCCTCTGTCTACCTCCCCTGCCCTCACCCCCAACTTTCCCTTCGTAAGCATCCCAGCTCTGCTGCCCCATGTCAAACCCACACCGCCCAGCCCTGAGCCTCGCTGACAGGGGCACCGAACGGCAGCTGTGTGATCCTTGTTCTAGGCTTGTGGGAGATAATAGAACGAGCAGGTAGGCCTGATTCAAACCCCAGCTCCCAATCCAGGCCCTACCACTTACAGACCATGTTTTTAGAGAGAAACTACCTCCAGTCTCTAAACATCTGTTTCTTCAGTGGTAAGAAAGAGACCAGTCGTGTCGGTCCCGCAGGCTCCTTCTGTGTGCTCACAAGAGTCATAAAAGAGCTAACATTTCTTGAACCTTCCATTTGGGCCAGTACATGTATTATAGTAATGTATTCTCTCATTGAACCTCACAATGAGATGCGTATTTGTATTTGCATATTCACAAAGTCCTCCACACAGTGGTGGGTGAACAGTGTATGGTGTGAGCACAGCCAACTCCAACATGCAGGGGTGGCCCTGTGACAGCGTGTGAACCCATTGCCTCCCACATCAGCACGCCAAGTCTTGACCCTGGTGGTCAGTCCCCACACAACAGCTCTTGTTCCACAGACTTGTCCCCTCCGCTTCCATTTGTACCTCTTGGCACTGGCTGCTTTTCTCTCCATCTCCTCCAACTCTGCTAGGGTTCTTTTGGGGCACACCACACCTGATCCCAGTGCCCCAGATCCCATGCAGACAGATGCTGTGGGTCCAAACTCGGGAAGACAGGAGGCAACATGGCAGAGGAGCCTTCTCTGGCCTTCAGCTCAAACCCTGGGTCATCCATATACTACCTGTTTGGCCTTGGATGAGTTATGAGTGACTTGGCTTCTCTGAGTCTCAGGTACCCATCTCACAGGACTCTTGGAGGATTCCCTGGGTTCTGAGAGAACACAGAGTGGCCCCTGCAGGTGCTCTGCTGGTGCTTGTTCCTTTCCCACTTGTCCCTGCCTCCCTGTGGTTCTGACTCCCTTTCTAAGTCACTGCAATATCTTTTGAAGCTAAGGTAGCACCTTGTACCAAAGCCTTTAGGAAAGAGCTCACCATGGCTCCCACTCCCCTTCTGGGGTTGTAACTGATGCTTGGAGACCTGCCGCCTTTCAGAGGCTTCTGAGCCATTTCTCCCTTGGGTGGTTGTTCCCTGTGGGCAGTGACACCCACTACAAAATGTCACCCTGACTAATTCCTGGAGTTATCTTCCTCTGCCGGTCGGGAGCACAGGCAGTGTGTGCTGAATGCACAAAGGAATGAATGGACAGAGTCCTTGGTCTGATCCCCATGACCCCTCTTAAAACTTGCTTCTTCTCCCTGCTTTCCTATCTCCATACCCTTCACCTCACCCTTCCCTGAAGCAAACCATCCACTTTCTCCCTTCACCTGTCCCCAGAGTTTTGATTACTTCATCCCCTCCCTCGGAAATATCGTCCCCTAACCACAAGTCCTGTTTGTTCAGGGCCCAGTGGACTGCCGGCTTCTCTCCTCACCTGCAAATTCCCACAGAACTTTCTCTGTGCTCCTGTTGGGATGCTTTACACCTTCTCTGTGGTGTAATCACTCAGCCCTGTGCTTTCTCCCGTGATGACTCCCCGGGGGGCGGGGGGGCCTACTTGTTCCATCTCTGTGCTCCCCCTGTGTGGAGTGTGGGGCTTTGCAGTGCAGCAGACACACAGGTCTTGGAATGACTGTCATGGATCACCAAGACCTGTTGACTGCCATGCCAACCCAGCCCTCCTGGGTTATGACAGAAGGTCCAGTGACACCAACTCTGGCTCTTGGGGCAAGCAGCTCTGAGCAGAACCTCAAATCACCCTTGGACCATGACATGGCTCGTGGAAGGATGCTAACAGCCCTCAGCCTCTGGGGGCCTTTGTTGTAGCTTTGCACTCACTAGGCGGCCCCAGGCAATGTCATTGGGGCCAGCGAGTTACAGCTCCAGTAGACCAAGCATGTTTCAACCAGAAGGGACCTTGGCTGTGGCACCCAGCTTGTTCACTCTCTAGTTGGAGAGCCAAGACTCAGAAAGCGGAAGTAACTGGCCCAACGCCCCACAGTGGCAAAGTGAGAGAAGGAGAACCAAGGCCTCAAGACATCCACTGTAGAGCTTTTCCTGAGTACCAGGGGAAACCCAAGCTCTTTTGACACCTCAGGCCGAGTCAGATCAAGGTTTGCTCAGGGTGCCTAGCGAGTACATCTAAGGACAGGAGACTCAGGAGCTGGGAATTGTGTATGCATAAGTGCACTTGTAAGGGTAGAACCCAGAGAGCCAGTTAAGTGAACCCCCTGTAACAGTTTTGCTGTAGCTTGTTAAAAAATAATAATAATAATCAACATATGCATGTCTAGAGAAAATGCACACATGCACATATGTGTATTTCTCTTATAGGAACAATACCTGTTTGCCGTGTTTGTTATTTTAAAAAGGAACATACTAGGGCGCCTGGGTGGTTCAGTGGGTTAAAGCCTCTGCTTTCGGCCCAGGTCATGATCTCAGGGTCCTGGGATCGAGGCCCGCATGGGGCTCTCTGCTCAGCAGGGAGCCTGCTTCCCCCTCTCTCTCTGCCTCCTTGTGATCTCTCTCCCTCTGTGAAATAAATAAATAAAATCTTTAAAAAAAAAATAAAAAGGAACATACTAAAAAGCACAGATAACACATGTTAAATTGTGTAATTTCCTACCACCCAGAATTAACCACTTAAATTTGCTGTATAGTTCTTTCTAGACCTTTTTCTATGCCAGTAGGAACTCATGTTCATAATATTTGGGGTAGTATCGTATATACAGTTTAGTGTCTTCTGTCTTTCATTTAGACCTTAGGAGGGGCACCTGGGTGGCTCAGTCAGTTAACCGTCTGCCTTCAGCTCAGGTCATGACCTCAGGGTCCTGGGATAGAGCCTGCGTCAGGCTCCCTGCTCAGCGGGGAGTCTGCTTCTCCCTCTGCCCCTCCCCCTGTTCGTGCTCTGTCTCTCCCTCTCTCTCTCACTCTAATAAATAAATAAAGTCTAAAAAAAAAATCCTTAGACTCTATGGCATAAGCATTTTCCCACATTAATATAATATTCTCAAAAACTCCACAATAGTTCATTGCATGCCATGACTTATTTACCCACTTCCTTGTTGTTGAATGTTTATAAATAATACTGTGAAGAACATTCTTGAACAAGAATCTTTGCCCGCATTTCAGATTATTTCCTTAGGACAAATTCCTAGAAATGGAGGGCAGAAACATTTTTAAGGCTGTCAATGCTTGCTGCCAAGTAGCTTTCCAGAAACACGTACCAATTATACCCCCACCAGCTGCATTGGAGAAGAGCCTTTTGGTTCTGTGATTGCAGCAACACCTCGGGCTGGGGGAGGGGCACTCTCCCATCCAAAGCCTCTCAGGCCATCCTGACAATGGACCCCTTGTCCTGCCCCCATCTCCTCTTCCCACACTGCCCTCCATCCCTGGCTCCAAGCTTGACTGTCCTCAAGGCCTCTGTTCAGTCCCGTCCGGCCTTCTTGGCGCTCCAGGCTGCCTCCAAGAGCAGGGTCGGTAAAGCTGAAGGGTAAGCGATGTGCCTGTCCTGTGGGGCCACCACACCTCCAGGCTTGGGGAGGCCCCAAGAGGAAGCTGGGGTGGGGAGCGTAAGGGTAGCTGATCATCATCTCTTTTGGAGAACACCCCCCTGAGTCTGGGCCCAGAGCAGTGATCTGCACATCAAGGAAGGGAAAACAGAGGCCAGCCTCAGCAACAACAGCTGCAGGGGACTCTGACCAGCATGCAGCTAGCTGACTTCTGTTTCCCTACAGGCTCTGAAACCCCTCCATGAATCCCCGGAAGAAGGTGGACCTGAAGCTTATCATCATCGGAGCCCTGGGGTAAGCCAAGATAGGCTCAGGGTGTGGGGGTTGGGAAGCGGCCCCTACCCAAGGGCAGGGAGACCTCCTGAATATTTCCCGCCTACCACGGGCCCCTCTCTGATTCAGAGTGGCACCAGGAAGGACATCCCACCCCCAGGAAAAGAGCTCAGATGGGCAAAAGAGCCTGGGAGTCGGGCTGCCTGGTTTCTGGTTTATTTGGATGGGTCCTGACTTCCAGAGTCCAGTCCCTAATCCCTTGCTTCTCAGTGTGATCACTGGACTGCAAGTGTTAGAAATTCAGAATCTCAGAGAAATGTATCAAGAGGGGCATGGCAAGATCTGAGAATGGTACGGAGATGTGTGTGTGTGTGTGTGTGTGTGTGTGTGTGTGTGTGTGTGTGCGCGCGCGTGTGCGTTGTTCACATGTGTCTGGGGGTTTGTCCTCAGTGTAGGAAAGACTTCCCTCCTCCACCAGTATGTGCACAAGACATTTTATGAGGACTACCAGACCACACTGGGGGCCAGCATCCTCTCCAAGATTATCATCCTGGACGACATAACTCTGAAGCTACAGGTGAGCAGCTCCGCCTTTCCCTCTTCAGCATGCATAGCTGAAAACCATCCCACATTCCCTAGCTAGCCACTCACACAGCAGTGTGCACCAGGAGCTACAAAGGTCGAGAGCAGAGATCAGCAAACTTCAACTCATGGGCTGAACGTGGTCCCCCACTTGTTTTTGTAAATCAGGTTTTATTGGAACACAGCCATGTCCACTGTCTACTTATGGGCCTATGGCTGCTTCCACACTACAGCAGAATTAAGTAGTCACAACACACAGTGCAGTCTGCAAAGCCTAAAACATTTACAATGTAGTCTTTTAAGAAAAAAATTGCTGATCTCTGATCTGGAAAAAAAGGACAGAACCTAGTCCCAGGTTCACTGGAAATCTTGGTAAGTGGCCTTGAGCAAGTCACTCCCAAGGTCCAGATCTAACAGATGAGAAGAACCGTGCCCGTCCTGATGAGCCAGGGAAACGTGAGAGCTCAGATGATGGTGCAAAAATGCTGTAGTGTCCATGGGCGACAGGGTGAAGATGTCCGTGTGTGAAAGGACCCCAAGCACCTGTGCCAGGGCTGTCTGCCTCCTACCCAGGAAAGGAACCTTTAAGATCATGTGGCCCAGTTGGGCCTACCTCCAGGTACTCATCACGGCCCGATGGGGTGGCTGCTCTTCCCCTCCAGATCTGGGACACGGGCGGACAGGAGCGGTTCCGCTCCATGGTGTCCACATTCTACAAAGGCTCCGATGGCTGCATCCTGGCTTTCGATGTCACCGACCTAGAGTCCTTTGAAGCACTGGATACCTGGCGGGGTGATGTTCTGGCCAAAGCTATTCCGGCGGAGCCGTCCTACCCCATGGTGGTGCTGGGAAACAAGACCGACCTCGCAGACCGGCAGGTACCGTTCATGACTCCAGTCGCCAGACATTGTGTGAGCACCTACTGCGTGCCAGGCCCCATGCTAGGTCCCACACACACCAGAGTTGAATCAGACGCAGTGCTCATCTCGCAGTCTCGCAGTCTAGTAGTGGGGACAGAGACTCTCCAAGATGATCGTGATGGATGCAATGCTAGAGATCCACTTAGGACATTTGGGGACCACAGTGAAAGGTCATCATCTACTCAAGCCCAGAGTAGAGAAAGGGCTTCCCAGAGGAAGCGGGTTCCGTACCGGAGAAACAGCATGAGCGAAGGCAAGACATAGCGTGATGGGAGCTAAGAAGTGAAAGCGATTTTGTCTAGAGACAGGGAATGGAAGGATTAAAGCACCAGAGGAAGGCAGGTGGAATTTGAGTTGACTTATAGAATAGTATTACTACCCAGGGTCAGGCAGGGGATTGCAGTTATAAATTCTTGACTCCATAAGTTTTCTGGGAAAGTTAGTAATATATATATATATATATATATATACATATTAGCATGAGGGTATTCTGGATTATCTGGCTAACCACATGACAGCCGGTCCACTCCATAGCTATAGTGACCTCACTCGTGTATGTGTTTACTGCTGTAGTGGAATTGATTAGAGCTCTTTCCTTATTGAGTACTAATGAGATAACAATAGAGGTAGACTTAATTTGTAAAAGATGCTGTTGTTCCAAATAAAGCTTAAATGGCACTGAAAAGAGTCATTTGAACAAGGTTGTCTTAGTGTTTCAGATAGAGAAAAGAAATGAGGAACTGAACCATCATCTTTGAGTTATATTTTCACAATGGTTCATACAGAGAAAAGGTTAGAACTGAGGCATCATTTGGAGTGATGGATGGATGAATGGAAAGACAAACAGATGGATAGGGTGGATGGATGGATGAATGGATGGATGGATGGATGGATGGGTGGATGGTGGATGGATGGATGGGTGGATGGGTGGATGGATGGGTGGGTGGGTGGATGGATGGGTGGATGGGTGGATGGATGGATGGATGGATGGATGGGTGGGCGGATGGATGATGGTGCTTCCAGTGAAGCTACCACCATCATTAAGAAGAGCCTCCTGTTCAGAAAGGGTTTAAGGAACTTGTAGAACAACTAATTGGAGATGACAATAGGCTGTAGAATATACAAGAATAAAACTTCAAAGGAGATGTCTGTGCTAGAAATAGAAATCTAGGTAACATCAATTCTGTGGTCACTTCAGATTGCAAATTTAGTGTCAATTCTCTAATGGAAAACATCCAGTAACAATCGAAGTCCTAAGTTCATTGAAAGGCAAGGTGCCTCCCTTTCTTTTTTCCACTTGGGGCAGTTATGGGTGAGAACACAATGGTGCTAATACTATATATTGTCAGCCAAAAGCAAAATTCACCGAGGTAATGCTTTCAAAAATTCCGTGTTTCCCGAGTCCCCAAGTAGCACATGAAGGCTTGTCTGGGTGGCTTTCTTCCCAGGTGGGCTTGCTGAGTGGGAGAGGGGAAGGGGCAAGTGAAAAGAAGGTTTTTTTTTTTTTTTTT
>LNAC01000043.1:1196477-1235958 GCA_002007465.1 Ailurus styani
AAGGGAAAAAAAGGTTTTTTTTTTTTTTTTTTGAGAAAGAGAGACGGCATGAGTGAGTGAGAGGCAGAGGGAGAAGCAGAGTCCCCACTGAGCAGGGAGCCCCATGCAGGGCTCGATCCTAGGACCCTGAGGTCATGACCTGAGCCAAAAGCAGGCACTTAACCTACTGAGCCACCCAGGAACCCCAAGAAGGTTAATTTACAACATAATCTCAGCTGACATTTTGGAGCGTGTATTTAACCATTCCATATAAACCCAACAGGGAAAGATCAGGGGAAAATGAGAAGAAGCGCCTGTTACACCCGGGCGCCAGACAGGCCCGGTCACCGTCCCGGGGGGAGAGAAGGGAGCTGGGCCGAGCTGAGCAGGGTGCTGCTGCAGCCTTGTCCTCCCAGCTCTGTTGCTGGGCCCATGGGCACTCATCCAGGCTTCTGCATCTCACGCCATGAAATATAAAAGATCTCCCTATATCCTGGAGAAGCGGAGGCCTTGACTTCTTTTCACTTGACTTCAGTTTTTACTGCAACTCCTGTGTATCAGTGATGTGTCCGTCAAATGCTCATCATCCGGGGGCAGAGGGCTGGGTGGGGGCTGGATAGAAAAAAGGCAGGCTGGAAGGCACTGGAAGAAGTGTCAGTCCCCTCCTCGCACCGGAGGACTTTACAAGGCAGGAAGCCCTTTGTGTTTCTAAGGTGCCGTCCAGGTACAAAGGTGAGTTCCTCATGCTTATTTATTTGTGGTTACTGGTGAGGACACTACAAACCACCAGCCACCCTTGACCCTTCCTCCAAAGAGGTCAGAATGTTCCTGAACTGTGAGCCTTCTTGGTTGCTCACCAGGTCTTGGGCATCCATGCTCCATGGAAGGAAGCCATCCTGGCCAATTCTGGGGCCCTCCCCATAAAGGCAGGACGGTCTTGGAGATCAGAGGCCAAGACCAAAGCCTAGGGTTTCCCCCCAGGACCTGGGCGTGGGTTGTGGAGGTGTCAGCTAGCACCCCAAAGGACAGGCTGCGTAGCGGACCACAGGCTCTGCACTCTTGTCTTAGGTGGTAACCTCCCATTGCCAGGCCAATGCTGGTTTCAGCAGAGGCACTGGAGGAGACAGCTGTGAGCTCGGAGCTGCCATCACACCTAAGACCAGGGAAGCAAGGACCAAAGGGACAGGGGACAGGGATGCTTCCTTTAATCTCAATGAGACAGTCGTTGCTAGGACCTGCAGGAGTGAGGGAGGCCGTCTCCGATTTCCCCCTGGCTGCACTGATTCTGGGAGAGAGGCAGAATGTCCTTTCTCCATGATAAAAACCCTGGCTCCCTTGAGTAAAATAAAATCATGGTTACAAAGTACCAAGCACAGCGAATGTTCGATATATGACCATTTCCTACTCCTGGAAATAATTAATTAGGCATTAAACTGAATGGCTCCAATTGTCTTTGGAAGTAACTCACAGGGCTGCCAGGCACTTTCCAAGCCAACACACTCAAACTCTGATGGGCCGTTTGTAGTCGGGTACAGATGTACTCACTCCACCCTGGCCCATGGTGCCAGGTCAAGAGCAGAAAAACCCTGAGCCGGAGCTCCAGGAGCCAGTGGTCTAGTGGGGAGGCAGAAGGGGCACAGTCCTCATGCGGTGCCCTGCAGAGGGCGACCCCGAGGTCACCGGAGCCCTGAGCTGGGCTGCGCTCCTGCTCTGCCTTCCCAGCTGTGTGACCTGAGGCAAGTTGCTAAACCCCCCAGAGCCTCAGCATTCTTATCTATAAAGTAGAGCTAATAAGACCCATCTCACAGGGTCACTGGGGGGATTGACTGAATTAATATGACAAGACATCTAACACACTGTCCGGCCCATAGAAGCGGCTTCACCACTGTTCCCAGCAGGATTCCACCCTGGAGAGGAAGTGTTAGCAAGGACCCGAGTCTCTGCTCAGCAGCAGACCTCCTGGCACAGGCCTTAGTGAGCCAGCCCAGGGGACAGAAGTCCTCCATCCCGGTTAGTGTCTGCAGTGTCATCTCCTTTTGAAGGGACTGGAGGAGGAGCCAATGACAGGAAGGAGTGCCTGGTGTGGGCCTTAGGAAGGCAACATAGTACAGTGAGTTCTAATTCTCTTCCAGGCCTGGATTCAAATCCTGCTCGACCCCACACGCTCTGAGCACAGTCCTCAGTTTCCCCATCTGGAAAATGGAGCTAACAATAACCACCTTATAGATTTATGTTAAGAAAGAATGTATGTAGGGGCACCTGGGTGGCTCAGTCAATCAGCATCTGCCCTCAGCTCGGGTCATGATCCCAGGATCCTGGGATCGAGCCCCACTTCGGGCTCCTTGCTCACTGGGGAGCCTGCTTCTCCCTCTCCCTCTGCAGCATCCCCTGCTTGTGCTCTCTCTTTCTCTGTCAAATAAATTTTTTTTAAAAAAGAGTGCATGTGAAGTCTCAGAAATGGGAGTGGGGGGGGGATGGTGACAACGTGATAGCGGGCAATATGGTGACGGTGGGGTTGGTGGCGGTGATGACACAGGGACAGTGACCGCGTCTTCCCCTCATTCAGGTGCCCCAGGAGGTAGCCCAAGGCTGGTGTAAAGAGAAGGACATCCCCTACTTTGAAGTCAGTGCCAAGAATGACATCAACGTGGTACAAGCCTTCGAGATGCTGGCCAGCCAGGCTCTGTCCAGGGTGAGTGGCTATGGGGCAGCACCTCCAGGGCTGTCCCCAAGGATGGGAGACTCGGGAGCTTCCAGAGAGCGCGCCGGGTGCAGGTAGGGCTGTGGGTAGGACAGGGCTGCTCATCGTCTTAACTAGTTCCAGAATGGGCTCAGCCGTACTCTGATTCTGAGCCTCAGGCAGCCAGAGATATAAGGCTACCTTAGCGGGTAGAGCTGGTGGTCCCTCGGTCTGAGTATCATCCATGAGTTTCATCCATGAAACTCATCCACAGAGTATCATCCACAGAGGTTCTAAAGTAGTCGGTCCTGGACCTCACCCCTGGACATTCTCGAGGGTTTGAGTAAGGGTCTGAGAAATGATGATCTAGCTCAATCCTGGCTGGTGGGAGAGAAGCCCCACAGGGCCAAGCATCTGTCCAGAGGGAAGATGCAGCCTGCAGGAGATGCTGACGTGCGGTCTGATAGGCCCCCGTGTGGTCGCAGCACAGGCGTGTGCTGGAGGAGGGTTTGGTGGGGGGCCCCTGGGGAGAGGCGCGCAGCCCAGCTGTGGGGGAGGGGAGGAGGAGGACGGGAAGACAGTAGCAGGTTTTCATCCCCTTCCGATACGGAATCTGGAAACTCAGAAGAGGGCTCCTGAGTGATGGGCCCAGGGAAGGGATCAGCTTGCCTCATCAGTCTGCTGCATTTAATCAGGGTGGGCTTCTCAGAAGAGGGGAGATGCTCATGGCAGCAATGATTTTGAATTGAGGAAAGGAGCACGGGAGATTGGGGTTTCCCCTCCGTGGAGGTGCCTGCTGTCGTAGTGGGTGACCAGCTGCCGGGCCCCGTGGCCCTGCCTGGGGGTGTCCACCCTCCAACCCCCTCCTAGCAGCCGCCTGCCTGGGGAGACGTCCTGAGCGTGCCAACCACACATCTCGGAGCCTCCCTCCTGGGGTTTGCCCCGACAGGCGGTCTTCGTGCTTCTTCCCCTCCCAGCCCCCAGCCCCCACTGGCTCATGTGAGAGGGAAGCTGGGGGCGTCCGTCTCTAGCGCATGATCGAGAGGTGTGGTTTTATGACACAGTCCGCAACGTTGGCTCCCAAACCACAGATGTGCCTGCTCATGCCGTGCCGCTGGAAAGCAGAGGAATGTAGTTTGACCTTGTATGGCGCTCCGATCCTCCACAAACACTGGCAGTGGTTGCCAAATGCTGAGTCACAGGGACGCGCCATCTGCCCACAGCCCGAGTCTGTGTGTGGCCGGCATCTGCCCTTTCCGAAGGAGTGTCCTTGATTCTTTTTTTTTTTTTTTTTTTTTTTTTTTNCAGGCAGAGAGAGAGGAGAGAGGAGGAAGCAGGCTCCCTGCTGAGCAGAGAGCCCGATGCGGGCCTCGATCCCAGGACCCTGGGATCATGACCTGAGCCGAAGGCAGCGGCTTTAACCCACTGAGCCACCCAGGCGCCCAGTGTCCTTGATTCTTAAAGTTACGTCTTTCTTGCTGTGTCAACTTTATGAAGTTTTCTACTAGTGTTGTTGTTGTTGTTGTTTTAATATCCCTCCTGGTAAAAGAATGGCTTAGAAAGCCCAGGTCAGTCCCTATGTCGATGGCAGAAATTGACCGAGGAGAAGTCTGCAAGTCACAAGTATGGTGTCCACAGGCAGGCTGACCTACATTCAACTCCCACCCTGGTGCTTTCAAGTGGACCCCTGGGCAAGACAAAGGACTCCCCTGAGCCTCAGTTTCCTCATCTGTAAAATGGAAATAATGCAATCCCAGAACCATTTATTGCGTTCTCAGGCTAGGGCTGGAGATAGGGACCTCAGGGGTCTAAGGTCAGGTGGAGGAGTAAGACATTCACAGACAGGTTGTCATAGAGGTATGTGTCTCAGAGGGAGCAGGGTCAAGGCACAGAGATGACTCAGTGGTGGCTGGTGGCGAGGGTGGGGGAGGGTGCTGCCCAGAGAAGTTGCATGTGACTTGGGTGTTGAAAGACAATACGCAGTTTGCACATGGACCCGAGGTGGGAGTGTGGAGGGTAGGGCAGGAGAAGGACAGAGAGAAGGGCATGGCCAGAGGCCCAGGCACCAATCCGCAGGGCTCACGTGAGGAACCAACTGTGGGTCCGTCTGTAGAAGGAAACGTGGCATGAAGGGAAGGGGGGGTGGGGCGAGCAAGGAAGCCCCCAAGGTCAATAGCACAGATCATGAAGGCCTGGAGAGCCCCAACCAGATTTGAAATTCACACCACTGGACCTGAGGCAGGTGGGGGCTCACCCAGACCTTGACACCCCACCAGGCGTGTCCTTTACTCAGAAAACTGGAAGGAGAAATATTTTCACATTAAAATAAAACAAACATAATTACTAGAGCATAGAATGTAAAATTCACATGGATATTTAAAGCGAAACTGGAGATTGCTCCTCTCCGGTTTAAGGTCAGACACGTTTTCAAAGACATTTTCTACCAAGGCCTTTCCCTCCTTCCCAGGAAGGTAGTGGAGGGTTTGAGAGGGAGATGTGAGGGGTGTGCAGCGGAGGGAAGCCCTAGGCTGGGGCTCCGAAACCCGGTGCATCTGACGTTGAGTCTGGGCTCTACCTCCACTGTGTGTCCTAAAGCAAGTCATGCAACCTCCCTTAGCCACCACTTCCATCTCTTTAAAGTAAAAATAAAAATATCTTCCTAATGGGGTTGTTGCAAGGGCCAAATAAAGCAATTCACCGTACAGAGAAGGCATTAAACAAAAGGTAGCTGTTTTAAAACAGGAGTTGTGTATAAGGGTTTCTGGCAAGGGGGGCTCTCTGTTTCGTGGAGGACGGGCCCCATCGGTGGATAAGAAGGTACTGCAACAGTGCAAGCATGACAGAATGGAGGTGGCAGGACTGGGTGGATTCAACAGACTTTGGAGAGAGAGCCTCAGTGGTTGGCGAGGGTTGAATGTAGGAACAAAGGATCAGAAGCTATTTAGGTCAATGACTGGATTCCCAGCTTTGTGATCGAAGGCATGATTGAATAGAATGCGAGGGACCAAGCTAGAGACAAGGGGGGAGGACGGAAGCATCACAGGAGGAGGGGATGATGTGGTCCACTGGGACACATAACACTCACGATCCCTCGAAACGTCTGGGTTCTGCAGCGAACTCTGGTTGGAAAGAGTGATTTGTGCGTTCAGTGCTCGGCTAACATTTTGAAAGGGAAGATGGTGAGGTGGGTACTTCAGTATCTCGATCCAGCCACTTGCAAGGATGAGGATACTTAGTCATTCCAAAGTGTGGTTAAGGATGCCCTCGTGATCCAAGAAGACCAGCGCCTGCTTCAGGGGTCTGGGATGATGAGTGTTTGCCCTTGTCAACTTGGCGCTCCGTCCGGGCTGGGAGCGGTCAGGCCTGGCCCCCCCTGACGTGACCTGCAGCCTGGAGGCCCAGTCCCTTCGAAGCTAATGGGAGAAAGACACAGTCACCATGTCCACGAGGGAAGCAGGCTGGCTGGCGAGCAGGTAGGGCTGGTGGGGGGACAAGACCTTTCTGAGGGCCTCCAGATGCAGGCTCTAAAGGCAGGGCCATAGCGGTGACCAGGCTTGAGAGGACAGTCGTCACAGTCAGTCACAGCCATTGGGCCCACAGGTATGTGTGTGAGGATACTACTGCGTGACTTCCCAGTTAGATGCACGTGTTGCCAAGGGGATGGAAACGATGTCACAAATGGGAAGCCCTCCAGTGACACGGACCCGTGGAGGTGTGACTATTACTGGGTGAAGAAAGCTGGTGTGAAGACCAGGCTTTGCCAGTGTAATGAACGAGGCAGCTTCTCACACTTTCCAGAGGCAGCGTTCCGCTGGAATCTAGAATAAAACGCAGAGGAGCCGGAAAGCCCGGCCACCGCTGCCCCGGGCCCTCCCAGTCTCCTTCCCCGGAGGCTGGCGCTGTGCACAGTGGCTTCTGGTCACGGGGGGCTCCGGGGTCCCAGCGGGGCCCCGCGTGGACGTGAGGGGGGGGCACACTTGCGGGGGATGAAGCAGCAGCCCTGCCGCCCGGGGCCGAAGATCCAGTTAGGAAAGTTCCGGATCCCCGTCAAGGTCTCGGGCTTTCATGATGCGGGAGGGACCCGGAAAACACCAAACAACAGGAGAATCCTTCCAAAGCCTTCCTCTCGGGAGAGAGGGTCCCTGAGAGCCAGGGACACGCTGCTCTTCCTCGGCCCTCGCGGGCAGGTTCGGGGTGTCAGGAGGGTAAGTACGTCGGCCCCATGGCGCGAGAGGGCCCCGCAGCCGCCGAAGGGCCGACGGGAGGACTGCACGGCGGGAGGACTGCACGGCGGGAGGACTGGACGGGATGCTGAGGCCAGAGCCCGGGCGCCAGGCCCCACGGTGCTGGCGGCCCGTTTCCTCTTCTCAGACACCTCGGGGGTTATTCTGCCCTCTCGGGGGGAGAACTAGGGAAGCCCTGGGGTGGCCCAGGGTGTCGGCTGTGGGCTGGCGTCCTCCCCTGCAGAGGGGGAGACCCGCCGGGCTGTGGAGACAGACCCTCCGCAGAGCGTACACTGCCCCTCGCCCCCAGCATGAATCCTTCCTGTTAAAATTATTATTATAGTATAATGTTATAGTATATATTATTATGTTATGTTATGTTATATTATTATATAATATTATTTTATTATATTATATATAAATATATTATTATATAATAATATCTTATATTATTATTATATACATTCTAATGACTCTAAATAATCTGCCCAGGGATGCTCACAGCCCATCACCCAGGCTGACTAAGGCCCCGCCAGACCCTCCGTGGGAGGGCTGAGAAACAAGGGCTCTCAGGAAACAAACCGTTTGGGAAAGGGCCGGGTCCCGGCCCAGCACCGTGAGCTCTGCGCGTCAGGCTAAATGACCACTCCGTCTCGGGGCGGCAGTGAGTCGTGGGGCGACAGGGGACCGTCTTCTGAGTCTCAGCGTGCAGCAGGCGAGCCCTGACACCACCTCCGGGGACCCAGGGCCACGGCACTGAGGGCTGTGACATTCACCAGCGGGGACAGGTGTCGCTGGGGTCCACGCCGAGGGCGCACCGCTGGCTCGTGCGCTCACACACGCAGTACCCGTGGTGGGGGGCACAGACGCCTGGTGACTGGCGAGAGCCTGGCAGAGTGAAGAGATGGGGTCCCTTTATGAGGAGACCCTTCCGCCCTCGAAAGCATCTCCCAGAGGAAGGGCCCCCTGCCCCATCCCACCCTCGCCCCTGAGCCCAGCGGGGCGGTCCTGGGAGAGAAGCGGCCAGCTGGGGGGAGAGAGGCTTTCTCTGGACAGTGTCGGGACCCAGGGGTTTGGGAAGGTGGGCAGAGAAGCAAACAGGCCCTGCAGAAAGGCTGAGTTGCTTTAGGGAGGACAGAGGCCATGGGAAGGGCCGAGGACTGGAGGGCTTCTCCGGGGGCCCAGGCGGCGGTGGGGGAGGCTGGGAGGTGGACGTGGCGAGAGGGGGTTGCGGTGTGGGGGTGTTTGTGAGGAGCGGTCTCCAGCAGAAAGGAGTGGGTTGTCAGCATGTCTGCCTGAGGCCCGATGTCACCTCCGTTGCTCCCTCTGGAGAATGGAGTTGCCGGACCTCGCTGGAGGTCCACCTGCCCTGGGCTCCGGGAAGAGGCTGGAGGAGGAGGCGAGGAAAGAGGAGGGTGGGGAAGACCAGTGCCAGTGCCCCCCGGGCCTCAGTGTCCTCACTACGCATTAGGGAAGGAGTAACAAGCCCAACTACCAGCAGCCAGTAAGAGACAGAAGGCAGGTGAGGCTCTTTCCGTCTCCGGTTGTGAATTCTGGCTTCTCTTCTCCCTCCCCAGTATCGCAGCATCTTAGAGAACTGCCTCACCGACTCCATCAAGCTCTCGCCAGAAGACCAGTCCAGGAGTAGATGCTGCTGATCATTCAGACTCCCGCCCTGGTGCTCAGAAGAAGCCTGCCCGGGGCCTGGGCATCCCGGCCCCCTCCAGCCCCCCGCCTGCCCAAGCCCAGCCCAAGCAGCCCAGGCTTTGCGGCCGGAGCCCTCGATCCCCTTGCATCTGTGCTGGGCCCAGATCAGAGCGCAGCCCCTGCCTCGGGCTGAGTGTAGTGAGGACACAGCTGGGCCTTCAGGGGCCCCGATGGAACCCAGAATGTCACAGCCAAATCTGGGCCCCGGAGGAGTCACAGTTCTCACCGGCTCTAGCCTTCCTGCTCCCCGCCCTCCCCGAACATGCTCCTGCTCCAGAAGGTGCATCTCGGCCCATGGACAGGCCACTATCTCCAGAGTCCTGTTCTACTCTCCTGCGCTGGCCTTCCTCGCCCAGGCCAGCACACACCCGCAAAGCCCCAGTACAGCTTTGGATCAGAGCCCCGCCCAGGCTCCCTTGGTCCCGAGGCCAGAAGGGGAGGGACTGCCTCAAACCTTGGCGGCCACGGTTCAGGCCAGGAGCATTGCTCTGTCCCCTCCAGGGTATGGGACTGAGAGAACCCAGGAAACGGCACCAAGGACTGCCTCATTCCTCTCTACTGGAAGCTCAGACGGCTCCTATAAATCTCTCTGAGCCTCGGCGTGCTTGTCGGCCAAATGGGGATGGTATGGGCCCTGCCCACCTTCAGAGTATATGATTTTGAGGACCAGAAGCTCCACTTACATCTCAGTTGCTTTCGTTGGTATGCATTTATTTATTCCTTCAACAAGTATCGTTCGGTATCTACTATGCACAAAGCACAGAGGTCCAGTGACAAATGAAAGCAGCAAGGACCCTGCTCTCTGGAACCCCACATTCTGATGAGGGAGAGAATTCATAGGCACAGAATTGAAACATATTTTCAAATAGTACGTAGGTGCTTGAACAAAGCAAACAAGGAAGTGGGATAGAAAGAAACAGGAACTGGGGTTGGTGCTGTTTCAGACAGAATGGTCCAGGAGGGCTTCCCTGAGGAGGTGTCATTTGGCTTAAGAACTAGAGAACGAACACTAGAGATCTAGAGGAAGAGCATTCCAGGGAGAGGAGGCAGCAAGAGCCAAGGCCCAGGTGAGGTGAGGACAAGCTTGCTGTGGTCCAGGAGGTGAAAGGACATTCATTTACCTGAAGAATCAAAGCCGCTGTCCTGGAGACAAGCAAAGGGGGACCCCGCCTCCCGAGCGGCTCCTTGAGCTTCTGCTGCTTGGCCACCAGAGGGCAGCAGTGCCCCTTCCCTTGCAGGCTGAGTGGCCTGCAGCCGCCACATGACACTTGAAGGAAGAAAGGCTTTTCTCTCTGTGCGATCCCCAAAGCTGATCCTCAGGCTGTGGACATGTTTAACCTGTGAGATCTGAGGGGTAGGAGAATCCCAATTTCTTACACCTAGCAAGAAATGGGAAAAAACTGAAACATGAATGATTCAGGCAAGAAATCCACATTAGTGACACGTACTAGAATGAGGGGCCTGGAAAACTCATAGACTCCCTGTCCCTGAAGACTGTCCTGGCAGCAGACAGCATAGACAGGGCCCCGCCTGACAGGGGTGGACGAGATGACCACTCGGAGGCTCCCAGGCCACATGAGTGTCCGCCATGGAGGTCTCCTGCCTCCACAGACTACCCTGCCCTGAGCTCCCGGCAGAGCTGGGATGTTCGCATAGGACTTCCGATGTCCTCTGACTCTGAAAATACTCCCGGAGGTAGGGAGTCCTGGGGGGAGGGGTCAGCAGGAGAGTCTGGGGAGCCTTGTCTCGCCGCCCAGCTGTGGAATAAGGACTGGCTCATCCCGGGCAGCGGCGTGCGTCTGGGAGCAAGGCGCTGTCTGCGCGGCCTTCGTGGGCGTGGCATTCTGCAGGTCACGGCTCCCCTGGGAGTCCCGGACTGTGGAGCAGGCGTCCCGTGTTCGGGGATGTGTCCACAGCAGCTCGTGCCATGGACATATGAACTGTTTCAAAATGTGCGCCGCACATAATACATGTGTCCTTCTTTATTGTTCTCCTTTTTGGTATTTTGTTATTAAGTTTAGAAAACAAACAGGGATGCCTGGGTGGCTCAGTCGGTTAAGCACCTGCCTTCAGCTCAGGTCATGGTCTCAGGGTCCTGGGATCGAGCCCCTCGTCGGGCTTCCTGCTCAGTGGGGAACCTGCTTCTCCCTCTCCCTCTGCTGTTCCCCCTGCTTGTGCTTTCTCCCTCTCCTTCTCTCTCAAATAAATAAAGTCTTAAAAAAAATAAAAATGAAATAAAAGAAAAAGCAAACAAACATGTTGCTATAGTTCAAAATTCAAGATACGAAAGAGAAGACAAGCAGAAGTCAGGACTGGCTTACATAACTGACGGGGCCTCGTGCAAAAGGGACATGCCCGCCCCTTGCTCCAAAATGATGAATTTCAAGACAGTGACAGCGGATCTTTAAACCAAGGGCACGGGGTCCTTGGAGAGCGGGTTACACACACCCGGAGCTCTCCCCGAGGAAGCAAGTCTGTGTTCAGTGCTCTCCCGAATGCTAGAGCCCCTGGCCAGGCCCACAGGGGCAGCAGACACACAGCGGCTTGAAGGTGAGGATTCTGTCTTTGCCAGAACCACGCGGAGAGTCGACCCCAGGCCTAATCTGGCCATTCTGAGTTCTCTCCAGTGTCAGGAGCAGGACAGAACTTTCCATGTGACTCGGTACAGACCCAGCAGCTGCCCGTGGAGGGAGGCCACATGTGGGGGCTGCGACTCTGGGCTAAGTGAAACCACTGGGCCCGGGGGGCGGGCAGCCCTTCCAGGGACCCCTGCATCACCATCTCTTCAGAGAAGAGGACCCCAATTAATAAGATGGCTCTGACCCAGGCCACCCCCCACCCCCAATCCCTCAACCCCACAACCCCACAACCCCCCACAACCCCCTACCTACCCCNNCAACCCCCTACCTACCCCCACCCCCGTCCCACCACAGCCCTGCTCCAAGGGGCAGCTCCAGGCTGCTCTTGAATAACAGGGAGGGTCCAGGCCAGGGCTCGGGGGGCACACACCCCTGGGCCTTGGGAAAAAAACACAACCAAATCTGGTTACCCAAAAAGCCTGGGCTGGGCCTGGCTGGATCTCAGGCAGCCCCCGGGGATTTGGTGGGAACCTGGCTCTTTCCGCTGCTTGCTCCCACTCGGCGGAGGCTCCCCTGCTGCCCTGTCCCCAGCCGCAGGCAACTCCCAGCAGTCAGATGGGTGGCCGGCACCCACCCGGCGGCCTGGTTCTCAGGAACACACAGGCCGGTGGCAGCCACGGAACAGCCGTGCCACCGACCACATCCGAAACTCCAAGCCGCTCCTGGCTGGTCCCGCTGGGACGGTGGGCGGAGGACAGGAGGACCTGCCTGCTGTGTGCGCCCCTGGAGGCTCCCTCTAGGGCGTGTGCTGGCGGGGGGACATGCGTGCCTTTAGATCTGCACGGCGTGCGTGTGTGTGCGTGCGCGTGTATGTGTGTGGATGCGCGTGTGTGTGTGCGTGCGTGCGCGCGTGTGTGCGCACGTGTGTGTGTGTGTGTGCGTGTGTAGGGGGAGGGTTCATGGGGCAGATGGGGAGGGGAGTAGGGACTGAGAGGGCCAGACAGTGGGTCTTCCTCGTCGAAGTACAGAAAAATCCTAAAGAAGCTCATAAGATCGGACGAAAGCAGTACAATAGGTGTAGGGGTGAGGGGCAAGGGGTGGAGCAGAAACCGTGGGGAGCCTTCCTTGTGTCAGTGAGGCCCCAGAAGAGCCCGCAGAGAGGGGTTAGCCTCAGGCCCAGAGGAGATGGCTGAGGGTCACTGTGTCCTCGCCCACACAACCCCCCGAGTCCTGGCACCGCCACCCACCCCCGCCACTCTCTGGGAAGCCATTCCCTTCCCCCTTCCCCTCTGCTCCGCCTCGTCCAGGCGGCTGGCTGGCCCGTCCTCCCTCGGCCCTCCCGGGGGCTCCTGCCAGCCCTCTTGTTCTTTTCCCAGCCACTGCACACGCCAGCCTCCCCCGGGCACCTTCGCGGACAGAGTCCCTCTGCGGGCACGAGGCCCTCAAGGCCGGCCGCTGCCTGCGCGGGCCTCCGCTCTGCCACAGCCTCCCTCAGCTCCACACCCAGAAGCTTCTCTCAGTTTCCCAAAGACGCCTCCTCTGGCGCCAGTGCTCCTTAGCTGTTAGTCGTCAGCTAACACACCGCTTCCTCTAGCCAGGCTTCTCGGACCCCCAGGCCAGGTTAGGGCCCCCCACGGCCCCCCGCTCTCCATGCCAGAGCACCAGCTCCACCACAGCGGGGGGCGGGGGGGTTCATCAGCTTTATTCCCCATCGTCCACCCTGTGCCCTGAGCGATGCCGGACAAGTACTTGATATCCAGTAAACATTTTTGAAGGTCGGCTCCTAGAATACTTCGTCCTGACTGTTCATCTGCATGCCCTTGGACTGGGGGAATACCTAAAGGCTGCTTTGATTCATCATTAACCCCAGCACTCAGCATACACATTGGTGCACAGTAGATGATGCATAAATATTGTGGAATGCAACAGTATACCACACAGCTATTGAAGAAAATGATGGAACGTTCTGTGTAATGACACGGAGTACAACATCCAGCAAGCATTGTTACCTGAAAAGGCAATAGTGGAATCTTATGTATAAGATGCTATCCTTTTGGTAAAAAGAAGACTAAATAAGACTTTATATTCATTTTTTTTTTAGTATTTTATTTATTTATTTGACAGAGAGAGCACAAGCAGGGGGAGCAGCAGGCAGAGGGAGAGGGAGAAGCAGGATCCCCTCTGAGCAGGGAGCCCGATGCAGGGCTTGATCTTGGGACCCCAGGATCATGACCTGAGCCGAAGGCAGACACTTAACCGACTGAGCCACCCAGGTCCCCCTTTATATTCTTTTTTGCTTGTACACAAAGAAACTCTAGAAAGATGGGCAAGTAGGAGTCAGACATAGAAGTAAGACTCTGCTTATATAATCTTATTCTTTGAATTTTTAACTCTTTGAATTCATCACGAAATAATCAAACATTTTTAAAAAGGAAAATGAATAGGGGCTCCTGGGTGGCTCAGTCAGTTGGGCGCCTGCCTTTGGCTCAGGTCATGATCCCAGGGTCCTGGGATGGAGCCCCAGGTCAGGCTCCCCGCTCAGCGGGGCTTCTGTTGTCCCTCTCCCCCCGTCTCTCCCCCTGCTTGTGCTCTCTCTCTCTCTCTCAAATGAATCGATAAAATCTTAAAAAAAAAAACAGAAAAGGAAAAATGAATACTGGTGGAAGGGAGAAGGGGCAAAAGAACAAGCAGGGAGGAAGGTCAAACTCTAACCAAGACCTAGCTGCCTTCGGTCAGTTACAGCACAGAGCTCTGAATCCAGAGCTAACAAATTTGGACTCTGTGGTAGAAGGACACACATCTAAGAAATCCCCCAAGCCCACATGCTCTGGCCAAGATGCAAGTTTCCCAGGTGGGACAAGATCAGCTGGGTTTTTTGTTGGTCAATAACTGAACAGGTGTTTCCAACCCCAGAGGCTCAGCACTGGAGATAAACTATCAAGTTTGCACACTGCCCTGTGAATTACCATGTGAATGACTACACAGACGGGTAGGTATTCCCCAAGCTTACTATCAAGACTTACCACTTAGTCAACACTGTGGAGCCCACTTTCCTAAGCCCAACCCTGACCGCAGAAAAGATCCTCCTCCAAGGACAGGCTCCAAGATAAACTGGAACAGCTACATGGGGGGCTGTATTGAATAAAGGCACCACATACAGGCTCTCTGACCCTGAAACTCCACCCTGGACACATATAACCCTTGCTGGGGTCACTTAGGACATGATCAAGAATTTTCTTTGTAGCATTGTTCGTAATAAGAAAAAGAAAAAGAAAAGGGAAGAAACAAAACAAAACTGGAAATGACCCAAATGTTCTTCTACCGAAAATTGGATAAATAAAATGTGATGTATTCAAAATGGAATTTCACTGCGGTGGAAATGAATAAACTAAAGCCACATACATCGACTGGGTGAATTGTCAAAAGCGTATGGAACATAACAAGCACAGGGGCGCCTGGGTGGCTCAGTCGTTGGGCGTCCACCTTCGGCTTGGGTCATGATCCCAGAGTCTTGGGATCAAGCCCCAAATTGGGCTCCCTGCTAGGCGGGGAGCCTGCTTCTCCCTCTCCCTCCCATTCCCTCTGCCTGTGTTCCCTCTCTCGCTGTGTCTTTCTCTGTCAAATAAATAAATAAAATCTTAAAAAAAAAAAAAAAGAAGATAACAAACACAGAAGGAGACATAGAGTTACCATTTAAGTAAAGTTCAAAAGCAAGCAAATCCAGACGGTTTATCTTCACACATATTTATCACAAACACATCTGGTAAGACAACATAGAACAATAAAAAGACATCCAAACAAGGGGGTGATGAGCCCAAAACTCAGAACGCAGTTACACTGGATGGGGCGGGGGGCAGGTTTGGGGAGAGGCGGTTTTGGGGGAATGCAATAGGCATCAGACACACAAGGCAACTGGGTAACATGGGGACCGTCCAGTCCTCCAGCTGGGCTGTGGGGCCACAGGCAGTCATCTCATTATTACACGTAGCATCTTAGATGTATGTTACACGTATGCTTTTTACGACTCAAATACCCAAACTTTAAAACTTCAACAACAGCCTGGGCTTTGGAATCAAGCTTGAGTTTGAACCCTGGTTGCCTTTTCCGTCGCTGTGTGACCTCGTGTGTATGACCTGACCTCTCAGAGCTTCCGTCAAAGCCCCAAACCGTAGATAGTACTGAACCCTACGTGTTACACTGTTTTCCTATACATATCTACCTATGATATATATATTTATAAATGAGGCACAGCAAGAGATTAACAGCAATAATGAATAACAAAATAGAACAATCATAACAATGTACTGTAATAAATCTCTTATTGTACTGTACTCTTCTTGGGATGATGGGAGATGATAAAACGTCTACCTGATGAGACGAAGTGAGGGGAGTGATGGAGGCATTATGATGAAGTGTGAGGCTGCTCCTGACCTTCTGAGGTTTGTCAGGAAGTTCACCTGCTTCTGGGGAGACCACTGTATGTATGGTGCCTAACTTGTGCTCGATACTCAATAGACGGTGGTTGGCATTGGGTCAGGAACAGTTGCAGGAGTACTTGTTTTAAATCTACTTGCAAATAAAGGTATAAGACTCTGGCATCCCCATTGCAGGCTAAGGGCGAAGTAATGGGAATTGAGTGAATGAATGAGCAAATAAACAAATGAAATCCTTCATTCGATCCATATCTCTATGCATCCTACCCTGAGTGAGCTCTGAGATCCAAATGGTCTACTTAGCTTTGTGGTCACTTCAAACAAAATTTAAAATACCATTCTCACACCCACCCAGAGTCTCTAGAAGCAGGCAGCTGGCAAGCTTACCTCCAGGAAGATCCTGCTTCTGCTCTCCAAACTGAACCGAAGGTCCCTGCGGGAGGAACTCGCTGTGTCCTCCCTGCCCCCACAGTAGCTTGCAGAATTCTGGGCCCACACAGCTGCTCACCAAGACAGCTGCTTTGGGGCAAAAGGGGCCTTTGGTCTACGGGGAGCTCCCCAGACCTTCTTGCAGCCTTGGGCTGTCACTCTTGAATCCGTAGGAGTTTTCCTTGACCTTCAAGTCTCAGCAACATTTGTCTTACACACAATGACAGCCCATGAATAGAGGAAATGTAAGTGGTTTTCCAAACCCTGAAAATGGAAAAGACTGATATTTGTAGGCCTTCTGGAATTCCTATGAGTGTCTGATTAGATTGTTTTACCCCGTTTCAGACGATACCTCTGGGGGAGGGAATTAGGTGTGAGATCATGGCTAGAGTTGTATGTTTGAAGTCAGATCATCTTAAGCCTTTGTGTGATCTTGAATCAGTATCCTTTCTAGTATCATGTGGTTTTCTCTTCTATGAAATGGGGCAATAATTATTTCTTGCCAACCTCACAAAGATGATATGAAGATAAAAGAAATCATGACTATATTGATCATTTAGAAACTCTCCAGCACTATATAATAGGATGTAGAGAAAGAAAGAATACTACATTTAAAGTCAAGAAATGCAACCAGCTAGGTTGGTTGGTTGGTTGGTTGTAAGCTGTCAATTATGTGTTGAAGCTTATTATATACAATCCACTGTTCCAAGCATTTTCTAAATATTAACTCATGTAGTCCTCGCCAACAATCCTATGAACCAAGGGGTGAATTATCACCCCCATCAGACAGCTGGGGGAACGGGACACAGAGATGTTAAGTAACTTACCAAAGTTGCACAGTAGTTAGTATATTGCAAAGCCAAGATCCAGACCCAGACCATCAGGCTCCAGAATCGGGCCCTTAGCCAGCTATTCTGCCACCTGCTTCAGAGTTTTGAAGCTTACCTCTGCCATTTACTAACTAAAATACATATGCCACATGTATTTACTGAGCACTTACTCTGTGCTCGGTGCTGCCCCAGGAAATAAAACAGACTGACTGACACAGGGCCTGCATTCCAGTGTGGGAGATCCACACGCCAACATCCCACGAGGTGTCTAGAGGGGCAAGGGACCCGGAAGAAAAACAAAGCAGGTGTTGTAGTCTGTTTACGTTGCTATAACAAAATACCACAGACTGGGTCTAAATAAAAAGAATAAACAGCAGATATTTATTCCTCACAGCTTTAGAGGCTGGAGATCAGGGCACCAGCATGGTCAATTTCCAGTAAGAACCCTCTTCCGGTCGCCGACTGCTGACTTCCTGCTGCGTCTCCACAGGGTGGAGGAAGTGTGCTCGTTCCCCTGGGGTCTTTTTCCTGAGGACACCAATGCCATTCAGGAGGGTTGCACTCTCACGACTTACCTCCTGACATCATCAGCTTGGGGATTAGAATTCAACACATGGGGGCGCCAGGCTGGCTCAGTCAGAAGAGCGTGCCACTTTGGATCTTGGGGTCGTGAGTTCGAGCCCCACAATGGGCATAGAGATTATTTTAAAAAATAAAATAAACTTTACGATTCAACATATGAATTTTGGGGGGACATACACACAGCAGGGCAGGGGGATAGAGGGTCCAGGGTCCAATGTTGTCCCCTCTTTGGGCCGCTGACCTCTTGTCAAGTGGGCATACTGAGACCTGCTTTGTCTCGGGAGGCCTACGTGGTGCATAAACCATAAAAGGCTATCCCTACGCAGGCATTGTAGCATTTGTTGTCTCTTTGTTCCTGCACTGCTTGGTTCATATTTCTACTTAGCGTGTCCCCCGTTGTTTCATAGTTAGCCATGTAGGTTTCTGTGTCTCTCAATAAAGTGTGAATTTTTAAAAGATTTTTTATTGATTTATTTGAGAGTGAGAGAGCACGAGAGGAAAGAGGGACAGAGGAAGACGGAGAAGCAGGACTGAGCAGGGAGCCCGACACGGGGCTCGATCCCAGGACTGAGAGATCATGACCTGAGCCAACAGCAGACTCTTAACTGACTGAGCCACCCAGGTGCCCCTAAACTGTGAATTTTTGAGGGCAGGACCAAATCCTGGTACACAGTAAGTAGGAAACAGAGGTCTGATGATTCATGCTAATAATTGCTCTTTAATGAGCGCCCTACTAGCGGCAGAGACTCGTACACAAAGCTGAATTTAATCTTCAGTGTAGACATTACTACTATCCCTGTTCCCAGAGGAGGAACAGAGGCTAGGAGGGCTGAGTTACTTGCCCATGGCCATTCACCAGTGAGTGACAGAACCACGATAGGAACTTGCATCTCTCTGACTCCAAGATCCATGCTCTGTCACCACCCCCAAGCTGTCATTGGGTATTGTTATCCACACTCACTCATTCGTGCAACAGATATTTCATGAGCACGTTCCAGGAGCTTTATGTGGAGATGCAGGAGCCCAATGAGGCCAATGCCCATACAGAAAAAGCAGAAGGAATAATTGAACAAATGAATAAGACTGGCGCTGCTGTGATACTCCAGGACGCCTGTCCAGATGGGGAGGCAAAGGAGGAACTGTCTGAGAAGGGGCCTGCAGAGCTGAGCCCTGAGCCATGAGAAGAAGCTGGTCTCCAGCAGACCTTGCAGGAAGAGCCAACAAAGACAAAGAAGCTGAAGTGGGGATGCGGTGGGCTTCGCCAAGCCATAGGTTGGCCATTGAGCCTGAACAGTCATGAGAGGGGCGCCTGGGTGGCCCAGTTGGTTAAGCGTCTGACTCTTGATTTCAGCTCAGGTCATGATCTCAGGGTCATGAGATTGAGCCCCGAGTCGGGCTCTGCGCTCAGCACAGAATTTGCTGGGGATTCTTTCCCCTCCCCGCTCCCCCGCTCCTCCTCTTCTCCCCCCCCCAACTCTCTCTCTCTCTCAAATAAAATCTTTAAAAAAAATAATAAATAAACAAAGAGTCCTGAGAAAGGTAGACAGCAGTAAAGGGTGAGGTAAGAAAGGAAGCTGGACCCACACCATGCAGTTCCTTAGAGACGGCAAAAAGGAGCACCAGGGAAGTCTCCAAAGTTTCCAGGCAGAAGAGGGAGGTGATCTGATTTGTGTTTTAGAAGAGGTATTACGATTGTTTAAATAGCCCTGGAGGGGGTCCTGGCTGCCTCAGTCGGAAAAGCGTGCAGCTCTTGAACTTGGAGCCCCACGTTGGGTGTAAAAAAATAAACTTTTTAAAAACATAAATAAATAAATAGCATTGAGGTTTGCTAATAGCAAATATAACAATATATTTTTAATGGGTTTAGGAGAGCGAGTGAACAAAAGAGGGCAGAAGAAGTGGGGCGGGAATGGAGAAAGTCATTCAGCTAACAAAGGACTTCGCAGGTGTTTCCCTTCCGCTCAGCTTCAACTGAATTCAGCCTCATTCATCTTACATAGAATAATAATGGGCTGCAGATGGAAATAACTAAATCAATGTCCAGGGTTCCATTACAAGAGGGGTCAGATTTCTTCTCCCTTCTCTTTCCACCCCAAGGAAAGAGGTGGCTCATATCCCTGGGGGAGAGGGGACCTACCTCCTGCTGTCCGGAGGAGGTACTGTTGAGCCCTTTGGAGGATGCTTCTTAGGACCAGACCCTTCTCCCCAGGAGCAAGGCTCTGGATTTCCCTATCAGTTCAGCCTCTGTCAGAGCATGGCCTGGGGGTCCGGCTTTCTCTGGGTTCTTATCCTATAGCCTTGGCTGCCCTATGGGAAGTGATGGGAAGTGGACAGAAAAACCCGGCCTCATCTGAGCTCCATGTGCATGAATTTATAAGTGGAAACAAGATCCCACAGAGCTACGGCCAAGGGAGGACCTTAAGAGGGCATCCCACACACGTCAGCATCCCTGGGTGTCCTGGGTCCTGGCAGAGTCCTGCCTCTCTTCTCCAAGTCAGGTGTCTAAGTGCCTGGCTTCTCCCTGTCGCCTTCCCCGTGCTCCCATCCAGTCCTCTTCTCCCTCCTAGAGAAAAAGCAGATCCGCATCTTAGGAAGCTGATAAGAAGCAAAGGAAAGACAACTCCAAGAAAGAAACTTCTAAGAAGCAAAAAAATTGTATTTCAAAATTTCTAGAAAATAGAATCATCCCACCCCTGCAAGTCACAAAGAATTATGCACACTGTAATGCCAATCAGTGCATAGTCACATTTCCTCCTCATTATTTCCAACCCTAGCTTTTTGTAGCCCTGAAGTTGTTTGGGGATGAGGGGATTCTGGCAGAACCCCCTGTCCTAATAATGCAAAGCTTGCAGAGTTGAATTTTTCAACCTCTCACTTCTAGGACGGCAGATTTCTTACATGGGCTATTTCCCTCCACACCCGCCACAGGGCAAAGCCCCTTTCCCAACCCCCGTCCTGCCAAGAGTCCCCTTTGTCCTGGCATCTGGATAGGACACTGGTGTACCGAGCTTAGAGATGGTGGGGCAGGTTTGGAGGAAGGAGGAGCTGAAAACAGACTCAAGCTAATCGAGTCTCTTTATGCTAATGATATGCAAATACAGCTGGTTTTTCTTTCCTCGGCCCCCTGGAGCCAAGAAATGACTTGTCTATGTGCAGTGGACCGAAAAGAGGCCCAGACAGAGAGCTAGAGAGAAGGAAAGGGAAGAAAGAGAGGCCGAGAGCCTGTCGGACACCCCACCCCCAGATTCGACTGACCCCTGGGCAAAGGACAGCCGACAAGGCGGTCCAGGCCGGCTGGAGGGAGCTGCAGGGGGAAGGGGGTGCGGGGGTGGGGAGTGTCGCCTGTGTCCTGAGCTTTTAAGACAGGTGCACCCCCCTTCCCCCGCCCTGCGTGGGGAGTGCCTCTGTGCCTCTCACCACCTCTCTCCACCTGTGTCGAGCTCTTCCCCCTTCTGTGCCATTATCTCCTACAGTTGCTCATAAACGACAACACCCCCCAGCGGCCCGCCCAGCACTTGAACCCCTTCTGGCTGAGGTGGCTTGCCTGAGGATTAGCTCCTCTTTGGAGAGCCCACAATAGCCCTCCACATCTTTTGTGCCTGTGTTTGCTGCAAATATTAAAGCTCTCTCCTGAAACCCATTACAGGCAGTGGGGACAAAGGCTCTCCACGGGTCTCCAGGACAGAGCCAGCGCCAGGATGTTCCTGACTATGTACCTGCCGCCTCACCTGCCGCTTCTTCTCCAGTTACCCCCCGAGGGAAATAATCCGCATTCGCCCCAGACATCTCTATGCCAAGGCAGTGGGCAGGCGGATGCAAGGGTGCCCACACCCTGCTTGCCCAGCAGAGAGGAAGTGGGGGCTGGGCATGGCGGGGGGGGGCGTTGCACAGGCAGTTGGGGGATGGAAGGACCTGGGGTGAGGGAACTTCAGGTGGAGCTGAGGATATGGCAGCAGAGGCACCAAGTGCCATCGGGCCTCCCCAAATGCTGCTACCCCTGCCTGGAACATTCCTCCCTCCCATTCATCAGCCTAATTTCCCAAGGCTAGTTTTCTTCGTCCCTCTGGCCTCAGATTAGACTTTGCCTCATCACCGCCTCCAGGAAGCTGTCTTTGCTTCTCAAATTTAGGTGTCCCTCCTCAGTACTCAAACCTGGCCATATAACCACCGGTTCAGAGTCCGTTTCCCTGTCCCTCTGACACCTCAGCCTCTGAGCAACGGGGGCGGTTCCCCACGGCACCCACCCACGGCACAACTCCCAGAGTGTGGCAGATACATATGGATGAATAAATGAATGGTTGAATGAACCCAGCAGGTGTGGGCCACACGCGGGCCTTGAGTCCTCAGAATTCTGACCAAAGTGATGTGGAGTCCCGAAGGGACCTGGAGAGGGGAAGGACCAAGAATCTCTCACAGTCTTCTCTGGACATTTCTGTCTGGTGAGTATTACTGGGCTGAGAGTCTACCAACCATAGGATGTTGGGCAAATCTCTGATCTGCCCTCTGTGCACCCCCACACACACACACACACCCCGAGCCTCGGTCCCCTCTTCTGGCAAATGGGAAGAATACCATTGGGAAGATGGAGAGAATGCTCTGGAAATGGCCAAGAAGTTAATGCACGAGCTGTTGCGTGGGCAGATGTGAAGAGGGCCACCTCAGGAGAGGCAACGCAGCTCTTCAGGCAGGACATGGGGGTTCCAGCAGGTCCTCAGCTGCCACCTGTCACAGGAGCTGGGTGGAGACATGGGGGCCCTGCTTCTGGGTCTGAAGCCAAGTCGGCGAGTCTGCGAAGTTGCGAGTCTACGTCTCTAGGGCCGGGAACCCCAGGAGGCAACCGTCGGACCTGAAAGCAGCTGGCCCGTTTCTCCTGCCCTTTCACTCTCCTGGTTACTGGAAGCAGAAAAGCCTGGGCAGATGGGGGCTGACTCCAACCACTCGGGGCCCAAGTTACCCATTCCTCCCTGCCTCGACGCCTTCTCCTGTAAAACAGCAGTAATGGCAGCGTTGCCTCCCAGGGCCGCCAAGAAGCTTAGATGAGACAATTAAAAGATTTAGCAGGGCTGCCGGCACCTCAGAATCGCTCGACGAGGACAAGCCACTGTTCCAGTCTGTCCCCATCCTCAGCCTCGCCTCAGTTTGGGGAAGCACAAAGATCATCCTCCCATTTAACAGAAGGAGAACCCAGAGAGGTTCCGGAACTTACCACAGGTTACTGATGACTCAGGAAGGGGAGTTGGACAGACCTAGGGCGCCCCAGTTTCTACTCCCATTTCCTTGTGGCTTGGGACTTGAATCATTCCCTCATTACTTCATGCGCACAAGCCCAGGCCACCCCAGGAGGCAGTGACAGAGGTTTCTCCTGTGTCCCTCTGAATCCCTCAGCAGTGCTGGGCTGTAGAAACCCTCAGAAACTGAATGGCGGGGAGGCTGACAGACAGACGGCAAGGCAGAAGGAGTTTCCTGATCACCAAGGCTCCCCAGGGAAACCTGAACCGAACTGAAGACACCAGTACCCAACAGGGGTGCCTGGGTGGCCCAAGTATCCAGCAGGGAGGAGCAGCACCCCAGTGACTCTGGCAGCCCCCCGGGGGGGGGGGGCAGGGGACACTCCAGGAAGATCCCTGGCGGGCTGGGCTGGGGACCCTGGTTCTGAGGCAGGAGTTTTCCCAGGGGGCTAGTCTGAGGCTTGTCCACAGGCTCCGTAGTCACGTGGAAGGAGGCTCCTGTGGATATGGGGTCCCATGCTTGAAAGCTGGCCGCCAGTCCAGCTCTCTTAATGTTTCCCTGCAGGATCATGAAGGCAGGGGCGGGGGACGGCTATCTCTCCAGAGAGGAGAGTGACACCCCAGAAGGGCATCTCAGCCCCCCGAGCACCACCTCCCATGCCCACCAGGATCCCTGCACGTCCTCCACTCCTCCCCCCTCCTGCTCTGGGGATCCAAACCAGTCTCTCCGGGCAAACACCACACCTCTGTGAGCCGTAGCCACCCAGGTGTCTGCCCTGGGCGGACACAGGGACAAAGACTTTCCAGGCAGGAGGGACTCTCCACCTGAACTTCCGCTCAGGAGGGCAGGAATCATGCCCTTGTCGATCGGTCTCTTCCCTGTACTGAGCAAGTGGTGGGCATGGAGTAGGCATTAAACAGTCTCTGAGGAAAACAACCGAATGAACTGTCCTCAGAAAACACCAGGATAGAAGCTCCCACGGCCTTTGTCCTGGACCTGTGTCAGCACCTCACAGGTCCCTTCCTGCCATCTCACCTCCGTCCTTTCTTGTTTAATCTCTGATTGTTAGGTCAAGAGTCTAATAAATAAGCCTCTCCAAGTTCTTGGATGGCGATAAGACGCCCCCTCAGCCTTTGCTGGAATAAGTAATCCTAAAAATATCTTTCATCACTTCCTTGGCTCTCCTCTTGGCCCATCTCCAAGCCCTTCCTCACATTTCCTCCTTGGACCAGAACCTGAGCACTCCTGGCTGGCTCTGCCGAAGAGAGCTCTCCTGTGAAGAAGCCTGAGGTGGGGGTGGGCTGGAGGTGGGGACCGGGAGGTGAGAGCAATTTTCCACTTCAAGGGCCTCCAGCCAGGGGACGGCCTTCCTGCCTGGGTTTCTGAAACTCTGCTCATTCAACCGGTCTTATCTCACTGCTACCAACCCAGACTCCTTCCTGGCATCCTGGGACATTAGTCCCTCCAGCAGGGTACCGTGTGATGACCTCATGCCGCGGCTCTTGGCTCCTGACCTTCAGTTCCTCAGAACTCTTTGAGAGAGCCTGTCAGAATGCAGATTCCCAAGCCCCATCCTCAAAAATTCCGATCCCAAGTTAAGGCCCAACCAGCTTACCTGAATCAGCCTCCCAGGTGCTGCTGGTCTAGAACGCTGCCCCCAGACCCCCTGTCCTAGGAGACCAGAGGGCGGGATGGGAGGTGGACGGCTCCTGCAAGAGCAAAGAGTTGGTCTTGCTGCCTACGCCAGGCGGGAGGCAGACGGAGTGGGGGGGCAGGACACCAGGCAGGATCTGGGATCTAGGCACCATGGGAAAGTGAGACCCTCTCCCACCGTCCCCCAGCTCAGGGCCCAGGGTAGCAAGAAGCCAGAGAGGGAGAGGCAGACAAGCCCCAGAGAGAGAAGAAATGACACAGCCTGGCCAGGCAGCATCTGTAGTGACAAAGGTTTTCCTGGGTCCCAGGGCAACAAACGGGCCCAGACTGGATGCCTGGTTAACGGGACATCTGATTGCTGGACGAGGGGGCGAGGGCCAGGCGATGGTCCACCTCCACCCTGGGGGATTGGACCTTCCGTGACCTGTAAGGTTGTCCAGTTGTCCCTCCAGTCTCTGCCTCTGTCTTTCAGGAGTCATTCCAACAGCCCAGCTCAAGACTCTTGTGCTTCCCCAGCCTAAAGACAAGCGGAAAATATTCCCCCATGGCCCCCTCACTCCATCCTGTCCGGGGACCCCTGCACTCTGACCCTGATTCAGCCAGGCTCTGTGCAAACTTTCGGCCCCCCAGCCGCACATCGGGGAGCCCCAGGGAGTCAGCATGGTGGTCAGGACTTGGAGCAGGAGGCCTTTCTGCCCAGGAATCCTGGCTATACCACTAACAAGCGGTGCGACCTGGGGTAGGGTCCTGGCATGTCTGCGCACTGGTTTCTTCATCTGTAAATGGGGCCCAGAGTGCCCTTGAGAATCAGACCATGAGATAAACTGTCAGGAGGAGCCTAGTGTGAACCACTCACTCTGAATGTTCTCTGTGTTCCTACCGCAGGCCTGCCCGGGGAACCAACAAAAGGAGACGTCTATTCTGCTTCTCTTGTGCTCAGGAGGTGACTTCCTTATTAAAGATGTCCTCGCCCGGGCTCCCTCTAGGGCATATCTGGCACTCTCTGGAAAGGAGCGCTTGATCAATCAAATACATGCGTGCTCTGTTGCCTAGACATTGGCCGCTCAGCCTCAGCTGGCCTGGCCTTGTCCCTGGCCTTCAGACACCCTCCCTCTGGAAACTCGAATCCTAAGCAACTCCTGAAGCCTGCAGACTCCAGCCGGTGCACTGAGTTCTTCCATCACTCCCCAGACCAGGTCAGCCGGCAGCCTGCTCTCAGCAAAGACTTCACCCTCCCCAAGAGCAGACTCTGGGATTTGCCTGTTTAATCCCAACCTCAAATGATCAGGTTCTAAAGAATTCAAATGTCATGAAAGACACATCACACAAACCATCCCCAAGCCCGTCCCTCTCTGGGGACTCGGAAGCTAGCAGAGGATTCTGCAGCATCAGGTGAGGTCACAGTGACCCGGCACAGAAATTCAGGACCGGAGGGGGGCAGGGAGGTGCTCTAGTTGTGGGCCTGCCAGGGGCAGCGTTCACTGCTCCAATTCCGAGGCTTTGGTGAGAGACAGACACCCCCCACCCCACCCCACCCCCGGCAGTGCTGGCCACTAGCAGAGACCTTTCTGCCCGCAGCCAGATGATAGCACAAGGAACTGGGACGTTTTGCAATACTTTTTACTTTCTAGAGCATGTTGAATATTAGAGCTGGAAGGAGACTTGGAGACCACATCCCCCTCCCACCTCCACTTGACAGATGAGGAAACAGGAAGTGACCTGCCCAAGGTCACATTGGGAGGGAGGGGCAGAACCAGAGTCCAGATTTCCTGGCTCCCTGCTGTTACTCTGAACCCTACTGTGACAGACAGGATAAGGGGCTGGAGAATTTACAAAGTGCTTAGCAATCATCTTTCACTGAGTCTTCTCTAACCTGTGGGGCAGGTGTTCTTAGTAGCATTTTAATTTTATTCTTGTGGAAGGGGGCTCAGCGGGGTGGGTCCCCCTGCCTAAAGTCTCACAGCTAGCGGATCCAGAGCTCTGCCCCTGGGAAGCCAGTTATGACAGTTAATATCAGAGACCTGAGCTCTTTGTGTTTATCTAAGCTCGAGGGAAAAGAGCCCTTCTCCTCGTGGGTGCGAGTGGGAGATGGGAGAAAAGCTCACTTCATAAACTCTCACAACACCCTGAGGGGACTATTCCCAAGATTACACAACTCGTGTAAACTAGAGGCAGCTCTTGAGACCAGGCAACGTGGAGATCTTCTGTTCTTGGGTGGTTGCCACCCTCGGGAGCCCTCTACCTTCATCATGAGACCCCGAGGATGCCAAAGTGAATAGGACAGCCCAGCGGAGCCAGAGAGGCTGCGGTCCACCCTGACCCTCATCTCTTGACCAATAACCTAGGTTCGAATTGGAGAGACAATCATGTCAACAAGGAATTGGTTGTTCATCATGCTACGTGCCGTGATAAGGCTGTGCAGAGGCTCAAGGAGCCCAGGGAGAGGCAGCTGGCCCCGGCTGGCAGGTGACGAAAGGAAAAAGTGGGCTGAATTCAGAAGAATGTACAGATGTGAGCCCAGAAAAAGAGAAGCAAGGGCATTCCAAGAGGCAGGTGCAGATAGCATGTGCAAAGGTGTGGAGAAACCTGTAGCCGGGCATGAATAAACTGCACCTACTTAGAGAAAGATCTGGAAGGACCTACACTCAGCTGCTAAGGCTGGTTATCTCAGGAAAATTAGATTACGGAGGCTTTTGTTTTCTTATTTGCACATTACTATTTTGTGTGAAACTTTTGTAATGAGCAAGAATTACTTTCATAAGCAGAAAAAATAATACACAAAGAAAGAGTGTTCTGCATATGATGGAACTTTAAGAAGCATGGTGTTTGTGGAGCATGAAATTGGAGGGCAAAATGCAGGGAGCTGTCAAAAGTCCCCAGAGCCTGGAGAAGCAGTGGGCCTGACTCCAGCCCCCAGGCAGTGGCTGGAGTGCTCATTAATCGGTGAGTCCTCGGCTGGGCTGCCACAGGGCAGCCCAGGGGGAATGTCCATCAACTTGAGCTGATGTATTCCAGGGAGTAGGCAGATCTTTGGGGCTCTGGTGCCCCCCCAGCTAAAGCTCCCACTTTCCATGAGGCTGGGACCAGGCTAGCGTGAAGCTGCGAAGTGGTTTCACTGGCAGCATGAAAGGGTTCCAGGCTCCTGATTGGGGTGTTTCTCTTGGCCCCTGTCTCTGCTTCACCACACTCCCCAGCCTAAACCTGGACGAGACCAGTGAAGGACAAAATGCCTGAAGCTCTTTGAAGGTAATTTACAAAAAAAAAAATATATATATATATATACATAGATATATTTTTTTCTCAAAGTAGAAAACTCCTTTGAAAGGTCAAAAAGATAAAAAATACATATTTTTTGTAGAAAAGGAGTTTTGTACAGATATCACTTTTTTTTAACACCTCAGTATTAGTACGAGCTTCCTCTATTTGTCCCTTAGCAGACAAGGAAGAAGCAACTTGTAAGTTATAATTCAGATGAATCAATCAAATACGCAAACATTTACAGTGGGGACTGTAGGAAGTGGTTGCAATTTGAGGGGCACCAACAATGTCCCCAGTCCCGAAATCTTCACTGCTCTTTGAAATTTTATTTCAGGGCTAGGCACTTCTCACCCCCCTCCCTTTTTTTTTTCTTTTTTCCTTTTTTCCCCTACTACAAATGCCCTGGAAAGGAAAGGCTAGGAGGAGTCAGATCCCTGTAACTTAACTCAGGTTTCCTCTGTGGGGATCACAGACTAAGATGGTATCATCCGTTCCACTGCTTAAAGAGCTCAGAGAGGGGCTGGGGGTGCCTGGGGACAGCGGCTGCGGGGAGGCATCCAACCCCCTGGGCACCCCCTCCAACAACCAACTGCTGATAAAAAGACCAATTCGGATTTCCCTTCAGGTCCAGCAGGGTCAACTTAGAGTGATTTTCTAGGTCCCTTGGACTCCACGTATCCATTTCCCATTTCCCACCAATGCCTACGATGTCGTTGCTGAAATTTGTGCCTCTCAACCTAGAACGTGTGTGGGACGGGACGCCTCAGAGAACTCTGAGCCACCAGAAATCTTGATACAATCCTCAAGCCAGCTTTGACTCAGAGATCTGGCGGGTTTGGGGGGTGGGGTGCTCTCCTATTATGAATAAACCTGAATGTAGTCTATAGTGGGATGGCTCACTCACAGGCACTTTTGAGGAAATACACAATTCTTCAATGACACTTTTGAAACTGTTCATCTGGTCTACCCACTTCCCGAATTTTTGTCATTTGGGGTTTTCTGGCAGGTGCCTTTGGGTTTTTCAGAAACATACCATTCCACCCCTCTTCCCTGTTTCTGCCAGCACAGCATTACTTTTATATCATCAAAGTTTTAAGCCTTTGGTGCTAGATCTCTGGGTTGATCCTAATAAGGACTAAAAACTGAAGATAGGTTTTTTTAAGAAACGCGCCGCCCCCCCCCCCCAGCACTGCTGAGTTAGCTGGGGACGCCGTCAGGGCTCCCTGTCCTTAGGGAGCCTCCGTGGAACTCAGAGAGGCAGAGGGTTGGGAAGCCTATCAGGCCCCATTGGGAGATAAAAGCGGGAACAAGTCAATACCCAGGGGAGGCAGCGAGTCCGAGGAAGGCGGTCCAGTTACAGTGTAACCGGCTATCAGTTATGGCGTGTAAATGACTGGTTATCAGATCCTGCTGGGTTGGGGGGGGGAGGGCGTGAAGAAGGCAGAGCCCTCCGTGCACCCACCGGCCACGGAGTGGGAAGGAGATATGAAACGGGAGCCAGGGGAGGGCAGATCGCAGCAGAGAGGAGGGGAAACCTAGACCACTCCACAGATCTCCGGGGGCTCAGTCCTGTTTAGCTGGTCAAGGACAAACAGAATGGGTGTGCTGAGCTGTTGATCATGCCCTTGTAAACACGGCTTCCCTGCATTGAATGAAGATTAGATTTGGGGACACGGTTTTGGGTGGTTTAAAAAAAAAAAAAGGCCCGACTATATAAAGTAGACTCTTTCCCAGAGAATGTGGAGTCATTTTGCTGAGGGAGAGAAACCTCCTGAAGTGTACTTATTGTATGATTTCCATTATACGAATAAAGCTATAGAACAGGCAAAATGAAAACGTGGTAGAAAAATACCAGGGCAGTTGTTGGGTGGGGGTAGGGTGGTGTTTATGGAGAAGGAGCATGAGGGAACTTTCTGGAGCCATCACCAAACTCTGTATCTTGACAGGGGCTTGAACTGCTCGGGTATAGGCGTTTGTCAGAATTCATTCATACCACGCTTGAGATCCACGGATCATCACTTGTAAGACTTAAACAAATCAACTTAAAAGACTTAAAAGAATTAAAAAAGAATTAAAAAGAAGAATATTAAACTCTTGCTAATCTGTGATACTGCAGTACTGGTTACATGGGTACTCGTGTTGGCGCCTCACGTTAAAACGCATCCCAGGCCGCCCGGCTGGCTCAGTCGGTTAGGTGTCCGCCTTCAGTTCAGGTCATGATCCTGGGGTCCTGTGGGGAGCCTGCTTCTCCCTCTCCCTCTCCCCGCTCATTCTCTCTCTCTCAAATAAATAAAATCTTTAAATAAATAAATTGCAGGGCGCCTGGGTGGCTCAGTGGGTTAAAGCCTCTGCTTTCGGCTCAGGTCATGATCTCAGCGTCCTGGGATCGAGGCCCGCATCGGGCTCTCTCCTCAGTGGGGAGCCTGCTTCCTCCTCTCCCTGTCTCTCTGCCTGCCTCTCTGCCTACTTGTAATCTCTCTCTCTGTGTCAAATAAAAAAATAAAATCTTAAATAAATAAATAAATAAATTGCATCCACAAATACAAGGGGCTGATGGATGGACAGAGGGATGGAGAGCTGGACAGACGGGATAAAGCACATTTCGCAAAATGCTCGTGGTGGAATCTAGGTGGTAGGACGGCGGTGCTCACTGACCTGTATGCTTACGATTTTCATAACAGGACATGGCTGTAAAGAGAAACCAGTCACCAGGGAATCATCCTACTTCCTTAGGACTTTCTCCATCCCTCTCTCAGGGCCTTGGTTCATTCCACTTGGTAGATTCTGGCTGAGCAGGGAGGCAAGTCCCCCTTCTTGGTGCTCGTCACCAGGCTCCCCTCCTGCTTGGTCGCCAGAGTTCACGTGCCTGGGTGGACCCAGTGCCCTGACGACCGTTCCAGATGATGCCGGCCCGCTGGACACAAGGAAATATTGCATCGCACAGACTCCTTACCATCTCCCTGTTCTAAAGACTAAAGAATCCTGCCTCCTGGATAACTTTTTGGCCAGCAGGCAAGTAGCCCCTCACTGCTGAATTCCAAGCCCAGAATCCCTCTTTCTCTCCCATCCCCAGGCACAGAAGTAAATGAGCGGTATAGTTCCTCTGCATCCATTACTTTGTTCTTTTGTTGCTTTTCTTTCCGCCTGAGCTTGAAGCAGCTGCCTCTGGGCAAGTCCAGTTTAAGGGTCTCCCCCACTCTCACCCTCATCCCCATGATCAGGGGTAAGGGAGAGGGATAAGCATTTCTTTTTTATAAAGGCTGCCACACTTCTTTTAGAAGATTTCACATTGTTCAGTCTCTGATCTAATGTTCTCACCCCAGAAAGTTCTCCTCTGTGTCTAACTTAAGTCCCATATGCTGCTTTTCTATAGAAGCTAAAGGGTTGTGGGGCCTAGGGTCTGTGGCTCTCAACATGTGCATGTTCTCCTGTCAGGTGCACAGGGCCGTGTTTGTATAATTGGTGGAGCAGCAAAATCAGGGGCACTGAGGTTAAACCAACCTTTCTTCCCCACCGGCCCCTTATCCTGCACTCCACCCAAGCACCAGGTATGGCTGGGCCACTCAGGGTGAAAGAGCAAGTCCGCCTCCCCCTGCCCCAGTCTCCCCAGGCTGAGGACTTCTCTCAAATGACACTTCCCAGGGGCAGCCTAGACTGATCCGCCCCAGGTGGGCCCATCTGGGGACAGCAGCCCCAGGGTGCCTCTTCCTCCCCGGACCCCAACTTCCCTGGACAAGACGACTGGGCCCACAGACCAATTCACCTGCAGTCTTGGAGTAAGGGCAGGAATCAGATGGGGACAGGGTGCATGGGAAGAACAAAAAAAACCTCTGCTTGCTCAGGGAACGACAGGGATGTCCTTCCCATTTGCAGAAGAAGAAATTAAGGCCTGGGCTGGCTAAGCAACTCGGCAAAGTCTACACAATACCTTCTTTTCACCACCACCTTCAGTGCCCAACACCGCCTGAGCCTAAGTCAAAACACACGGCTATTCAGCCCGGCAAGGTACTGAAGGGAGAACACAAGGCTAGAAATCAGGAACCTTGAGGTCCGGTGCCTGCCTGGGCATTTCCCAGCTCTGAGTGGGCAACTGATCCTCGGTCTCCACGAATATAAGATGGGAATGAGCAGCGCATCCACATCACAGGATGTGGCCAGCAATTAGAGAACCCATGTGAAAGCATCCCGTACACTGTGAGTGTTCTGCAAATGCAAGGAGTCATTAAAGCGTTGTTTTTTTCTTAACCTCCATTAGTAGCACAACCTTATACATCACCTGTTTGTTAGTTCCAGGGAGACCATCAAGGACAGCCTAGACATTATCACCCCACAGGGTGCTTTCCTGACCCTAAATACCCACCATGGCTTCCCCTGTCTTCTCAAGCAGGAGGGCTGAGCCGTCACCCAGGGAGGCTCACCTTCACTGCAGGCATCCATCAAGAAAATTCTGCTGGGAAATGGGGTCCAGCCTCCCTGCATGTGCCTCACGGTCATACTGTCCCCGACGGTAGGTAGCTAGCAGTCTACCATAGCCCCCCGGGGTGGGGCTGACACAGTGTGACCCATACTGGGGAGAAGCCACCACCCATGCTTCTGTATGACAGATGATGAGGGTGCCCATTACAGTGTGCACTGAGATGCTGGGCCCTCAGGATTGGAGCCCCAGGAGGCAGCCACGCAGAATTCTCAAAGAGGGGCCCTCTCTCCATGGCTGGTGGACAATAGACAGTAAAAATGAGTTTGTAGCAGAAAAATCTACCCAGAGACCCCCAGAGCCTCCCAAGCTCAGCCATGGGAGACTGCAGCCAAGGAGGAGGCTCAGGCTCTGAGTCGGAGGGAGAGGGCGCAGGCCGGCAAACTGTGGGCAGGTCACAATAATCAGAGCTCACCAGCTGCTGGGCTGTGGCTGCAACCGAAGCCCTCTTCAGAAGCCTTGGACCTCCACAGCGCAGGGCTGAAACCACAATAAGTGACAGTCCTTCTAAGTGCCGTGGGCAGGACCCAGGATGGCGGCACTCAATCAATGGTAAGCGCCTGTGTTAGTATGCAGAGTACATTTTGGTCCGACAAGGACACCACAGAAGCCAAACACCCAAATCCTATGCTGCAGGAAGGTAACTTTTTATAAACCATTAGAGCCAAATCCCTAACAGCACATGGTCAAATGCCTAGCTTCGGTTATCACCTGAGAGTACCACAGGACAGCAAGTGCCATCAGAGCAAACAGGGCGGGCTTCATGGTGGAGGTGTGGCTTGAGCTGAAGGAGTCGGACAACTGAGAAGGGAAGGGAGAACACTTCGAGCTGGCGAGCTGGCGGGGGAGAGGGCAGAAGAGAAAGGACAGTGTTGGGGGAGTGGGGACTCCGGAAAGTGCCAGTGCTTTCCACGCATTGCCTTGTTTAATCTGTCCAGTGTCCCTCTGAGGTGGGTGCTGTTATTATCCACCTTCTGTGGATGAGGAAACTGAGAGCTCCGAAAAGTTCATTCACTCGTCCATAAGCACGCAGCTCATTGCGGGGAAGCCGGAGCCGATCCCGCCTCTGCTCCCAGCCTCCCGGCCGGGGCCATCAGCAGCATCAGAACTTCCCAGGCGAGCTGGCCGCTGCCCTTGGCCAAGGGCCCTGATGGTCACACCACAGGCCGATGAGCCCCTGCTGCTTCGGAGCTCCCTGCTCAGTGGAGCGGTCGGTCCCGCCCACAAGCCTGGCGCCCTGCCTGCCCCTGAAGATGTCTTCGGTGGGACTCACAGCCAACAAATGTACCAGCAGGACGAGACAAGCTAAATGCTCTAGAGGCTCCCGGGGAACAATGCCGCTCTGTGGGCAGCCCCGGCTGGAGCGCGGCCCTGGAGGGCTGACAGGAACTAGCCCCCGCCAAGCGAGGCGTCCCCAGGACTCCCCAGAACCTACTTGGGCTGTGGCCTGTTCCCTGCACTCTGGGGGGTTGGGGGGCAGGTAGGAAACGCACTTCTTGAGCCCTGGACCCCAGAGCCACCCAGCCAGCCCCTGTCATCCCCCCCTCTACCTGCCGTGCTGGAAAACCCAGAAAAGTGGCCCCGGCTGAAGTCCCCGGGGGGGGCCATCCCCTAACGCCCCCCCCGCACCCTCACCTGGGGCCGCAGCTCAGGGAATTCCAGGCGCATCCCACATGCCCCTGCCAACCAGAGGGACAATGGGGCTCGGGCTGCTCAGTGGAGCAGCCTGAGGGACCTGAATCCTGCATGTGTCCCAGGCCTGACCCAGAGTGGACGAGCCCCTTCTCTAGGGCTGAAAACCTATCCCCGACCACGCTCCCACCTCTGCCTGAGCCCTTTATGAGTAGCGCAGGGTTTCCAGGAAGAAAGGCGAGGGAGGAATCAAGGGGCTAAGTGCCTTGCCCTCAGAAGGTGAAAAAAACAACAAAAAGTCACAATAGGAGGTTCATTTGGGGGAGGGGTACTGCTCAATTCCTGGACTCATCCCCCCAAACAGGCCCTGGGAAAAAACTCACGGTAGACACCCTCCCCTCCCCCCTCCCTTGAACTAAGGGCAGGCCCACCTGCCAGGTTCTGTTCTTGCAAAGGCTGCCCACGCCTACTGTGAGTCTGACCCGAAAGAGGCGAGTTCATTCCTCAGGCAGGAGGGCTCCAGACCTAGAGCGTGAGTGGGCTCCCCCCAGCCCCCCAGATGGCCAGCTGCCTCGGGGCCAGGCGAGGATGGACGGGGTGGCGGGTGAGGAAGGAGCACCCCGCTTTTGTTGGGCCCTCACGCCACAGATGCTCACACTCACATTCCCGCCCTCTCCCCTCAGCACTGCCCGGAGGCAAAGGGGGGCAGAGGGGACCGGGGCTCCAAAGTCTGGGTGCAGGAGACACCGCGATGGTTTTGCTCTACTATAGCAGCTTGGGAGAAGTGCCTTCCCGAATCCATGCTGCCAACCGGCTTCCTCCCGAGGGACTGAAGGCAAGACCTGTGAGTGGAGCTCAGCACCCCCGGTGTGCCGGTTCCCCGGGATGAGGGTGCAGGGGCATTCACCGAGCAGGGAAAGAAGGGTGTCCGCCGGCCGGGATGTGGCTGAAGCCATGGGTATCAGAGCTGACGGGCTGTGCGGTGTGCAGTCTTCTGGGGGACACGTGTGTGTGCCCAAAGGAAAAGACCCTGCCTGAGGAAAGCACTTCATTTTTTCCAGGTGACCCCTTTTACAGATGAACAAACTGAGCCTTAGAGAGGTTTATACTTGGCTCAAGGTCACATGACTAGCAAACCCTGAGTCCCTACCTTGATGCCTCCCAAGGGCATGCAACACCGTCCCTGACAAGGAGCTGTGAGGGAGATGACACCCAGCAGGACTAACAACGCCCCCACTTCTGCCAGCAGCAGGATTCAGAGAGGAGAGGCCCGTGTGGTCCGGGCAACCAGGGAGGAAGAGTGCGATGCACTGGGCTGGGCGGCAGGGGACAGGTACCTTCCATTCTTACTGTCCTGGAGGATGTGAACTAGGAAAGGGGACATCGTTTTCTTATGACTTTCCCAAGGTCACAAAGCAACGTTTGGACCCGCTTCTCTTGCTGCCCAAGCCAGACCCTGGAGACAGGAGGTGGCCCAGGAACCCACACTTAGCAATGCCCTGCTTCTTCAGCTACCTCAGTTCTCCCCAAAGTGGGGGTCTCGGGCCCCTACACCCCACCCTCAGAGCCAGCCCCGACACTCAGGTTAATATGTGCCTGGCTTAAGGCCCCAAAGCAGAATTACAGCCAGGAGGCTGTCAGTCAACGGTAACAACCTGGAACTCTCCCCTGCCCCCCTTCAGCCCTATTCTCGGCTTTCCCAGGGCGGCGGGAACCGCCCCCTGCACCCTCGCCCAGTCCGCCACTTTCTGGTTCTGAGCAGAATCTTCTCCTCTGTCTGGAAGCTGCAGGACTGGCCCACCTAGGGACCCCATCCCCGGGATCTCCAGCCCCAACACGCAGACCTGCTTCCCCAAACCCCTCCCTTAACATCTGCTCCTCCCAAACCCCAACCCTAACAAACTTGGCACTCAGAGAGCAAGGCCGTCCCTCTGCAGGTACCCACCTCAGAAGAACAGCATGTCTCTGGGTAACAACCGAGTGACACCGAGAATGGGGACCAGAAGGGGGTCCGCAAGTAATTGCCTGTTCCCTTTGTAGGCAGAGAAGCTGGTTTGTGCGTCAGGACCAGGCTGAAGTCCTGGGGCGAGCATCGACTTCTGGAGCCTGCCACAGCCTCTCTGGGTGACCTTGGGCAAGGCCGTCCCATCTCTGGGGGCTCAAGTTTCTCACCTGTGACACAGGGAGATGACGACAACGAACCCTAAGGCCCGTTGCTCTTCTCCACGTTCTATGGGTCTGTGACACTCCCTTTACTCCGACTTTGGTTTCCTGGGGTTCTTGGCCAATTCCAACCTCTCTCCAGAGAGCCCTTATCCTCCATACTTTGGAGCAAGTTTCCTTCCAACAACTGTCCCCCGGCTGTCATTAGATGTACTCTGAGAAGCCCTCCGGCTGCTCCCTTCCAACTCGACCTCCCAAGGACGGGCTCACAGGGTCTTGTGTCCTCAGCACCAAGCACAGTGCTAGGCACGTGCCAGGAGCTCAGATTCCCTGAGCTGAAAGACAAGACACAGGCTGGCCTCACCCTACTCAGCCCATCTCCCATCTCCCAACCAGCCTAAGACACTCACAGCTGGCGGACGGAGCCCCTGGCTTCCCTGTGGAGAGAGATGAGAATTCGATGTTTCCCGGGTTTCTCCCCAGCCCGCCCAGTTCCCATGCACTCATGAAACTGGTCGCCGTGGAGGCACCTTGCCACTGCAGGGCTGGGTGGTAAAGATTTTTCTGTCCCCAGCCTTGAGGTGTTTGTTTAAGTCACTGCCCAAAACACGATCCTGCCCACACCTTTGGCACAGGTCCCACACAGAGCACACTTGCAAGAGGCCAGCAGATGCAGATAAGGCCAGAGGCCCAAGGATGGACAGAGGTGGCAGAATTAGCCTCCTTCTTGGGGGGGGTTTAGCCTCAGTTTGCTCATCTGAAAACTTAACTGGACGAGCTCAAAAGTGAGGTGTGTTGGGAGGGTAATCTGTGAATGCTTTGGCTTTATCTGCATAACTCAGTAAATCTCCAAAACCTGTTTGGTATGAGTGAGTGTGTGCGTGTGTGCGTGCATGCATACGTGTGTGTGTGTGTGTGTGTGTGTGTGTGTGTTGAGAGGTGTTGGACTGGCGGAAGATGACCAAGCTCTGGGTCAGAGGGAAACACGGAAATGGGCTTAGAGCAGAGAATCTTGAATGGGCTCAGAAGTCAGTGGGCTTGGGGACAAGCTGGAAAACCCTTCTACAAACAGCGTTTCCAGAGGCAGCCCCCATCCTACCTCCTCACGGAAGTAGCCACCCTGGGGAATGGACCTCAGCTCTCCAGGCCCCAGCCTTGGCAGGCCCTCTGCGGCCCCCCAGCTTCTCCCCAGGGGAAGTCTGCCCTGACCTCTTTTCCCCCTCCCCTCAAGGGCAGAGCCTGGTGCCTCTGCTCTGCTCTCCCACCGCACTGCACGTTCTAGATGACGGTGTTCTCCTCGTCTCCCTGTCTTCCCCACCGGCGTGAGATCTTTTCAGGGAAGAGATGGTGTCTTATTTATCTCAGTATTCCCAGAACAGGTTCAGGGGTTTTAAGTGAATGAATGAGAAGGAATGAATGAATGAATGAACACAGCTTCCAATCCTGGAGGTGAAAATAAAGTAGCTTGCTTGCAAAGGACAATCTATTCTGCTCCAGAGAGAGGTAAAGGCGGGATGATCACCTGCTTTCACTGTGAAAGCAATGATTTAACAAACCTCAAGGTTGAGCTGCTTGGGGTGCAAAATAGTAGGTGTTTGTCTTGCTCCTCTCTCTGTTTCTGAGTCTATTTTTCTCCGCACTTTTACTGCTGCCATCTACCTGTCTCTCCATGTCTTTGCTTTCTCCCCACGGGCCGCACCTCTGTCCCACAGTTCAACTCCACCCAAGATACCCCTAACATGCCCTTCTGAGCCATCAGGGCTCCTCCCCCTCCTGGCCTCTGCTCATCTGACCTCTGGTTGGGCTTCCTCCTTCCTGGCTCTCTCACCCATAACCAGTCCCCAGATTCTGAGACCTCTGTCCAGTTCCCTTGGTGACTTCGTAGAAACTCTGGGTTCATCTACCCTTCCTGTCCTAATTATACAAGATCTACCCATCCCGAATTTTGCCAAAACAGCAGGAGAAGGGTTGGAGAGGACAACCAACAAATTCTCAGCCAAGAACTTATTCTGGAGGCTCCAGCCATCTTTATCCAGGTTACTTTTGGAGATAAACCTAAAAGGGAAACTGCAAGTGTCTAAAAGGTGGGGTCTTGGGCGCCTGGGTGGCTCAGTGGGTTAAAGCCTCTGCTTTCGGCCCAGGTCATGATCTCAGGGTCCTGGGATCGAGGCCCGCATCGGGCTCTCTGCTTGGCAGGGAGCCTGCTTCCCCCTCTCTCTCTGCCTGCCTCTCTGCCTCCTTGTGATCTCTCTCCCGCTGTGAAATAAATAAATAAAATCTTTAAAAAAAAATAAAAAAAAATAAAATAAAATAAAATAAAATAAAATAAAAGGTGGGGTCTTGTATAAGGTCCCATTCTTAGCTTTGCAGTTTCAAACATAAAAGTGATACAGTAGACTAAGATTTGAAACTATAATATCCAGGTTTGATTCCGTCTCTTCCTTCCAGGTCTTTATGACCTAATGACAAGTTATTTCACTTGAGTAAACTTCAGATTCCTCAACTGAAAAATGAGAGCAGCATGCCTATATGACATGATTGTTGTGAGAATTAAATCAGATCACCTGTGTGAAAGCCAAGTGTTACAATGAAAAGTCCATTAGACTCAGGGGAGGCTGACTCACGTTAACTAAACTCACACTAGACTAACTGATAGACCAGAATGTCCATGGGTCATTTAAAACAACAACAACAACAACAAGTGTACCTGCAGGCAGCCCAGATGCTCCAGTTAGGCAACGCACTCTTTGTTCTGAAAGAACCAAATTACAACCCAAAGTTGCCCTGCCAGGCCTGGTATCCCAGGAAGGGGATTTAGTTGTGTGATCTTGATAGCCACTGTCACCCTGGCTATAGGGAGAGCCTGATGCCTCATCTGCTTTCTAGGAATTGCCTGCCCAAAATTTAGAACAGGTCAAGCTACCCATGCCACTGGACAGTGCTGGAGGAGCGTGGATGGAGCACTGCCCTCCGGCTCTGCTTTGCATAAAGACTCCATCAGACAGTCCTTCCCTTATTCCATAAATCTGCTCTGACCTCCTACTAAGTGCAGGTACAGGACTAGGTGGTAGGAATATCAAAGTGAACAAAACGGACACTGCCCCGCCCTTCTTCTGGAGTTCCAGGTCTTTGGGGAAACACGATAATTGAATGTGTAATTACCATCCGTTGTGATCAGTGTGCTGTTACCATGGTGAAGCAAGGGGCATCATGGGAACCCAGCAGCGCAGCCAGTGTGGGAGTGTGGGGAACGGCTTCTCGAGGAAGCGCCCGTGCACGCATCCCCCTTCCTTCAGCAGGTGGTAGGGTGGCTTGCATTCTAGCTCTCCGCAGTCATGTTCAGGCCCCTGGCTACGCCCTGACAACTCTCCGTGACCTCCGGTGTTTCTCTATTCCCCACGGCCAACGCATCTATAAACTCTCCCTTGGGTTGGGCTCACAGACAATCCATTCTTTCATTCATTCAACAAATATTTATTGAGTCCCTATTATATGAAACTAGTTCGTTTTGCCCTCTGAGGGGGATTTTCACTCTGACTTCCAAGCAGGCCTTACTGAAGCATTCTGTACTGGTTTCAGCCCACCTCAGAGCCGCTGTTTTCTTCTGGAGAGATGGGAGGACAATTCAGG
>LNAC01000043.1:1236128-1312910 GCA_002007465.1 Ailurus styani
GGGGGGGGGGGGGGGGGCAGAGATGACTCTCCCTCCCAGGGGCTAGATCAAGAAATCCCCCCAACCTTCCTACCCACCCTCTCCGAGGCTCTCCCACAGTGCTCCGTGGGCCTGAGATGGGCAGGCAGCTCCCGTTGAGAAGGCAGGTAGCAGCCTGAGCAGGGCCCTGACCAGGCAGGCGTTAATTTCTGGAAGTGACGGAGGCCTATGATTTAGAGACTTGCCAGCCTCCCAGTCACCTTACATAAAATTGTGGTAAATCCCATTTCTCGAGCCCCTTTACCTGATCCCAAGCCCCAGTGTTCCCCCTGCACCCCAGCTGGCAAGTTAGGAGGGCAAGGCATACTTTCCCCTGTGGCACTGGTGGATAGACCAAGGTGCGGAGCTGAGGAGTGGCTTACGGTTGGGGACAGAACTGGGAACGAGATCTCCACTGCAGCCCGAAACATCCCGAGGGCCCTCAGGGCCTCCCGGCCATGGCTCATCCCCTCGCTCAGGGGTGCTCAGAGGTCCACTGTCCCCCCAGCACCCGCCCAGCTCTCCCTTCTTCAAAGCAAACAGCCCCAGGACCCCACCCTTCGGGTGGCCTCAATGGGTTCCATTGTCCAAGAAGCTCTTTGGCTTGACCCCAGCCCTAGGAGCAGCAGGACAGCAAGCTCAGAGAGGGGTCTGCCTTGTCCCCTCCTCAGCCTCCGCTGGCCGCCCTGGGGGAGCCCGTGGGGCAGGGGCCCCGCTGAATGTGACCTATTGTCTCCAGGGTGGATTTAGGAAGTGCCAAGCTCCCATCAAACAGCTCTGCTCCTCAGGTAAAACAAAAAAAGGGCTGTTCATTTAGGAACTTTTCCCCCTTATCTCCTTTTCCTATCTCCTCAGGCTTAGCTATGGTGTAGTGTTCAAAACCACTTCCCCTCGGAGCCAATCAGAAGCCGGGGCTCACCCCGTGGCCCTGAGGTAAAGTTATTTATAAACGCCTCCCTGGATTATTTGAGCAGAGCCCTTTCGCACACCTCGGAACACCTTTCGGCTCCCTGCTCCCCAGACACACCTGCAGCCCTGCCCGGCCGGCTCCTCTCACCCACTGGTAAGCACCCCTCCCCAGGCCTCCCCCACGGGGCTGGGGTCATCCCTCGAAGCGGGCGTGCAGGGGGACACGGAGACGAGGGCTGGCAGGAGCCCCACCGGTCATGGGGGCGGGCTGTTGGTCAACTGGAGCCCACGGGGGGGGCCGCCGTGGCCCCCAAGTCTGAGAGCAGCCCCCTGCCCTGCACCTCTGAGGGGCCCCCGGGGTGCTCCCTTCCACAGAAGGACCTCAGCTGCAGGGCAGGGGGCTGAACGGGGCTGGTAGGATGGGAGCCCTCGCAGACGAGGTCTGCCAGACCCCGAAGCAGAGTGAGGGGAAAGAGCTAACTCCTTTCCAAGGGCTGCTTTCCTCCGCAAAGGAAAGAACAAAAATATTGGCTCTTCCTCGGAGCACCGGCCTTTGAAGTTGCTGGCTGCACCCCTCCCCTCTTTTCAAGGCTTGGAAGCAAAAAGCTCTTCATGCTTGGCTCACCAGCCTGCTCTGCGTGGCTGTCTCCCCCTTCTTTTGCCCCCGAGATGTTCTCTTGCTCATTCGCCTCTCGGGGCACCTATATGGGCGCACGGAATCCCACTGTCCCCATTAATCCTGAGAGGTCAGAGGAGGCAGAAGGAAGGAACGAGAGGATTGGGAGAGGGTCAGCAAGGGCACAGCTCCATCAATCCGGGGGAACAGGACCCCGGGGACCTAGGGTCCCCGGCAAATTCTTCAACACAAGAGGGTATGGGTCAGGACAGTGGTGTGGGTCATCTCCACCAGCTCCCCGCTTCCTAACCTCTCGTCCTGAGGCTGTGAAGGGTCCCAGGTCACCCTCAGACAGTGTCCCCATTCCTCCAAATCAGCCGGTGAGGTCTCCAGCCGAGGTCCAGCAAATCTTTTCTCTTTCTAGCATTAACTCCCCACTTACACTTGGCCCCATTGGATCTGAGCCACCAGGAGGAAGACCCACTTTCAGAGTGTGCCCCTCGGGGTGGGAAGGTGCCCCAGGGAGCTGAACTAAGAGAGTGAAGCCCGGATGGCTTCACTCACACAGACGACCCTCTCGCAGAGCCTCACAATCCTCCCCACTCCCTCCTCACACCCAGAGCCCCACAGTCCTGGTGTCGAGAACCTGACCAAACCCTCCTGGGCCGCATGGAGACCAACACGCACGTCTCCTCCATCACCGTAATGGCCTCTTCCGGGCACTTCCCAGGCCTGGATGACTGTTCTAAACGCTCATCTGTATAAATCCCTGGGGGCAGAGACGGACTCTTTCTTATCTCTTAATGTCCAGAGTGCTCCCAGAGTTTGGCACATAGTCCGTGTTTAGAGAGTGCATGTTGAACTGAACCAAACAACCAGGGTCTGACGCCAGCAAGCTCCTTGAGGGAAGGAGGGACCAGTTCAGTGCTGACTAAGCTCCGGATTCCTTGACCGAGACCAGCAAGGTCCTTCACTGGTCTCCTTGCCCGCTTCCAAGTAAGACTAACCCTCCTCTCCTTGCAGACCTCTAGGAGTCTATTTAAAGTGTCTGTTTCAGGGAGCCCATGACCTTGGGCAGGTCTCCCTGCTGGAAAGTGCTTTTCAAAGTCTGACCTCAATCACTTCTGCTGGAGCTTGTTTTCTTCAGCCCAGCACCCATCCCCGTCCCCAGCAGGGAGAGCAGAGCAGGAGGGGAGAGTGGGTAGAGAGAAAAGGATTTGGGGGTGGTAGCCGTGAATCTGTCCACTGCAAGGGTACCAGTCCCTAGAACAGCCAGAGGGCAGGAAGGCAACTCAGAAGCATCTCATCTTCCCCTTCAAGTGACTGATGAGGAAATTATGCCGGGCTAAGAAGGGGGTGAGAAATTTGCCCAGGAAACATGGGGCAATAGAAATAAAAGGATATTGATAAAAATGCCTTGGAGACCTACAGCCTCTATACCCTCTCGTCTCCTGCCAGGGACACGGTCCGCAGCTGAGATGCCAAGCCTCCTATCCCATCCCCAGCTCCCACCCCCACCCACCAGCCCCTCAGAGGTGGCTCTTTCCCTGGGGGTCCCACCCCGGATGAGGGGGGAAGCAAGCAGCAGCTAAAGCAAAGGGGAAAACTCAGAGTGACCTTTCCTTTTCCCAGAACACAGCAACCGCCCAGGTCGGGACAAGTGATAAGAGTGCCAGGGTGAGCTGGCCATGCCGGGCTGCTCCCATGCCTGTTCCCGTGCCTGGCACAGGTGTCCATCAAAGATTCCCCCCCCCCTCCCCTGCACATACACATCCAGCAGGACTGAGGAGGAAGTCAGCCTGGGCCACAATGACAGGATCACCTCCAGACCTGACCAAACCCCCTCAGAAGGCTCTTGGCCTCCCTGCTCCCTAGATGTCCTGCCGTCATGTAAAGAGATGTTCCGCTTTTCTTAGCAGTTCTAGGACATGTGAGAGGGACGAGGGCCTGAAGAGGGGAGGGGGGCACTGGCTGTGCCTGCAGGGGCAGATAGGAAAAGAAGGGCCAAGAAAGGCAGAATGGCCCGTCCGAGGTTGCAGAGAAAGGAAAAGAATCCCCCAGAGTAATCAAAGCGATAATAATGACAACACGCTCAGAATTTGTCGCACGCTCACACAGGCGCCGTTCCAAGCCTTTCTACACATTAACTCGGGCACCATGCCCGAGCCCATCTCTGCCCACAGTTTTCTACGACGTAGACAGACCTAGTCAGAAATACACCTGGGAAGAGATCCCTGTGGCCTTTCTTTTGTATGAGTTCACTGCAGGGGGGAATTAGGATCCTGATGAGGGGCCCCAAAGAAGCCCAGGAGGAGGTCTACTCAGCCCATACCCCCCCAGTCTACTTCCCCATTGTTCCCCACCCGCTCCTTAGCTCCTCAAAACCCCTGAATCCCCCTTGCCCCAGATGTGACCCCATTTCCCTGCCAAGCCTTGGAAACTGGCCACACACCCACCTCTCCTACCCTCTGCATGCCCTTCCCTCCTGGCCCTGAACTTCCCTTAAGCCCCACAGCTCCCCCCGCCCCCCCAACCAGGTCTCTCTAGTAAATCGGACCCGCCCCTCCTTCCCTCCACAGAGGGGGAGGCAGCAGGGGCACCCTTTTGTTCCTCAATATTGTCACATGGCACCTGCTATTTATCCCTGATCCGGTGGGGGATGGGAGGCGCAGAGGGGCTGACACTGTTTGACGAGAGGCCGAGCTCCTTGCTACACACCTATGGCCACAGAGCCCTCGACTTTTTTCAGCGAGGCTGACATCACTCGGCAGGGCTGTGTTTGTTTAACCAGGGATCAAGTCTTCATGTCCCCTATACCTCTCCCTTTCTTGCTCCCTCTTTCACCTTGCCACCCCAATCTGGCTTTGTAGGAGCCCTCTCCGGGGGTCCCTGGGAGCCCCTTCCCTCGCCAGAACCCCAGAGCCGCTACCAGAGCCAGTGCCTCCTGCCACCCGGCCTCTCCCATCCCCCTCCCCCCTCAGCCCGCAGAACTGGCCAGAGATGAAGTAACCCCCATCCTAAGCCCCACCCCACCTCAACCCTACTCTTGGAATTAGGAAGTGGGACCGGGCCACCTCCTCGCCAGTAGCTGGGGCAGCTCCCATGCTGCAGATTTGCCACTCCGTCCGTCAGTCCGTCAGCGTCCTGGGAAAGCCAAGGGCACGAAGAGGCGTCAGAGCCCCTGCAGAGCTCTGGGGAGGAGAGGCAGACCCGGGAGTCCTGTCTCATCAGCTGGGATGTTCCAAAAGGGGCACTCTGGAGGCCACCAAGGGGACAACTCCCAGAGAGCAAGAGCAGGGTCATCCCTAGAAGATCGGTGACACAACAGGAGCAACTAAGATGGAGTCCAAGACCCAGTTCAAATCCCCCTACCACCTCCCTCTAAGACTCAGTTTCTTTATCCACAAAATGAGAGGATTAGACCAGCCTCAGACGTAAGTGCCCTTCTAGACAAAAGTTCTGCAGTCGAGCTGGCTGCTGGGTTCATCTTCTTTTGTGTGGTACAAAGTCAGGATCTGGAGAGCTTCCAGAACCTTCTCGATTTCAACACCCTATTTCTAGAATGAAACGGGCAGAGCACATGGGACCGGCCCGATTTTGCATTCCAGTAAAGCAAGGGAGCTTTTTCCCCTCGGTTAGCCTGTGTAAGTGGGAACTCCCCTAGCATCTGGTCCCCATCTGTAGGAAGCCCGACACTGGGGCAGAAAGAGTCTTGAGTCATTCCCCTCCCAGAAGGATTTCCACCACCGCCGCCCCCTTGGCTCCCTCCCTTCCCTGGAAGTCACAGCCGAGAGTCGCCAAAACCAACACTGGTGTGCAGGCTGGAGGGCCTCACATAAAGGAAGGTCCGAGGAGAAAAAGAGATCACAGGCCAGGGTGGTCAGGAAAAGCTTCGGAGAGGAGGAAGAAGAGCAGGAAAGGAGGAATAGGGCAAGGCAGAGAGGCGCGGAGGGGAGGGGAGGAGGAGGAACATGAGCAGGTCTTAAGGACGGGCTGGTCTAGGGAGACAGGATGAGTCAGGGCATCGCAGGTGAGGAGGAAAGTGTGGACAGAGCACAGGGGTGAAATGGAGCCGAGCCCATCCGGGACGCTGGATGGTGCCAGGGGACCTGGCCGACGGTTCTACCAACTCTGCCAAAACAGGCCCAGATGGTGAAAGGACAAACATGCCAAAATAAGGAGTTGGGATTTGATCCTCCTGGAAACGTGGAGGCTGAGGGTTGCTGATCAGGGGGTGTAGGCTGGAGCCGGGGAAATCAGTCAGAAGACTAATGCAATAGTCCAGGTGTGAGATAAGAGCTGAGGGGGTGAGGGACAGGAGGGACACTGGAAAGAGATAGCAATGAGATCTGGTGAACAGCTGAGGTGGAGGCCGGGTGGGGAAAGACAGGGCAGGGACAAATGTGGGGGTGGCCTGGGTGGCAGGGAGGAAGATCCCACTGAGGAAATGGGGAAGTGGGGGCGTGCTGGATTAGCAGGGCTCTGTGGAATCAGATGTTAATCCCTTCCCCCACAACGCACTGCTAGAACTTAGAACCTTTGAGAGCAGCCTGGGAAGGGACTTCAGGGGCCCCCCACCTCCTGCCAGGGGCACGGAGGCAAGGTGTCCATCACCCCCTCTTCCAAGGGGCTCTTCCAAGGGGCTTTCTCTTCGGGTCCAGCTCCCCTTGAGCATCTTGGTTATTCCTTGCCGACAGTCTGTTTGGTGGCCAGGGACAGACCCCTTCCTCCAAACCACAAGTCCTCCTCCTAAACTGGAGCTCCCAGGCTGGAGCTCTGGTTCCTCTGGACCATCATGCTCCTCGCTGATTGCTCCCAGAGGCCCAGCCAGGGAAGCCACTGGAAAGCTGGAGCCTCGCAGCCCCTGGAGAGGGTGGAGAGGAGAAGGAGGAGCAAGGGCGCCCGCCTCACTGGAGGGTGAAGGTCTGGATGTCTCTGAATAGTCTCTCCCAAGAGGAAGGAAGCACCCTCCCATCTTAATAATAGTAATCATCACCGTTACCATTGACTGGGTGCCTGGGAAGCGCAGCCACTTCACACACACGGTCTCATCTCATCCTCATGGCAACCACCCAGGACTGTTACTATGCCCATTTACAGATGAAGAAACTGAATCTGTGAACCCAGCTCTTTCTGGTTCTAAAGCGTGTGCTGGTTTTCCTTACGCTGCTCTGTCTCTCGATTCTCCCACTGAAATGTCTCCCATGCCATTGCTCTTACTCATTTCTGCCCATGTCTTCTCCAAAATACCAGTTATTGATTCATTCCACAAGCATTTGGTGAGCACAGAGCGCCCAGCGAGGGGCTGGGCATAGGCACTGTGGGCAGGTCCCCCCCCAACCCCCCGCTGGACCTGAGGGATGTCACCCTGGGGGTTTGCCAGGCATCCAGCCTCTGCTTTTACATTCTTTTTTTTTTTTTAAGATTTCATTTATTTATTTGAGAGAGAGACAAAGAGAGAGAGAGCATGAGCAGAGGGGAGGGACAGAGAGAGGGGGAAGCAGTTTCCCGGATGAGCAGGGAGCCCGACACAGGGCTCAATCCCAGGACCCTGAGATCAAGACCTGAGCTGAAGGCAGACACTTAACAAGCTGAGCCACCCAGGACCCCCTGCTTACAGGTTCTGACAGGCTTCGGGGTCCCACGACCAAAGGAATGGAATGCACCAGACCAAACTTCATCAGCTAGGATATAGTCTTACCGATAATAGCAATTCACATTTGCCTCATTTTTTGTACAATTTAAGTATCCCTTTCTTGCCCATAACTCATCTGATGCTCACAACCCTGTCAGATAGATACGTTACTCCCATTTCACTAGGAATCCAAGGTTCAGAGGGGTGATGTTGGCTGTTCCCGCTCACCAGTAAAGTCAGGACCAGAAGCCAGGTTTCTGGAACCTTGGTTAATGTACTTTCCATCTCTCTGCCATGTTCTCTTCCACAAAAGGCATCCACTAGCCTGCTCCCCTCCGACAACACCCCCACCCAGGTTCTCCCAGAGGAAGCCAAGGGACGTCCCTAGCCACCTGAGTGGTTTCTCACTTTCAACACCATTTCCAATCTTTTGCCAAACTGGCCACGACCACCCCACACACCCCACCTCCTCCCTTCAAGCCTGCCCCACCTCTTCCCTCTCCCTCCTTCCTCCAAGCTCCTCCCGGGGGGTTCTCCCAACTGCTAAGAGCAGGGGACAGGCGGAGGGACCAATGGTTGTAGGGGGGAGGGGGATGGTTCCCACACGGAGCTCCTCTGGGCCTCAGGGGCCCCGGTGCTCAGCTCTGCCCTGCTCGGCTCCTGGAACATCAGCAAGGTTGCGCAAAAAGCAAGGAGGAGAGGAGCACCAGTACACAAGGGTGGGGGAAAGGTTAGGCACAGGAAGCCGTGGGAGAGCCAGCCTGTTCAGACCGTCCTGATTTCCCCAAACGCGCCATTATCCCCCTGGGAAAACCTGTTGGTGAAGTCCTAGGTGTCTCTTTCAAGAAGAGTCCTCCTGAGGTCACTTCAGCCATCCCCCTGCCTCCGGGGAGGCCATTTTCGCTATTTCCCCCAAGACAACTGGCTAAATAGCATGAGCCTTTCTGCCAGGGAAACTGAGGTCTGGGGAGGGCGAGGGGGCGCTTGTGGGGGCACCAGGGGCTGGGGCTGGAGGGCGGCAGACAGGACCAACGGGCTGAGACCCAGCTGTGACTCCTGCGCTTGCCCTCCCACCTCCTCTTTGCCTGGTGTGCGGCGGGGGTGACAGTGACGTCACAGGGGTGGCGTGCCAGCCACGTGCTGGGCGCCAAGCAAAACAGCCAGGGCAAGTGTATGCCTCATCAGTGCCTGGGAAGGAAGGCCACCAAAAGAAGTGAGTCTGGTGGAAAGACCTGAAAGCGGGGAGGGAGGCACCTTGCTGGGTGGGGGCGGGGGAAAACCAGAATAAAAGGCTGCTGTGGCCCGAAGTGGAGAGAGAGAAGACCCGAGCTGGCGCCGGCCAGAGATGCCCCTCATCTTCCCCTCCTCTGCCTCTCCCAAAGCTTGTCAATGCCCCAGACATGAGCCAGCCCAGGCCCCGCTACGTGGTAGACCGAGCCGCATACTCTCTCACCCTCTTCGATGAGGAGTTTGAGAAGAAGGACCGGACGTACCCACTGGGAGAGAAACTTCGCAATACCTTCAGGTAACGTGGCCCAGAGCCCAGATGCCGCCTTCCGCTGCTCCCCACCAAAATCCCTTCTCACCGGGGTATGGCTCCTGTACCAGTACGGCCAAGGCAGGGCTGGGGGAAGCCCCGGGAAGGGGGGGTCTGGAACCCTGACTTTAAGGTCCTACAGCCTCTCCTGGCCTGACACCCACACCTGGAGGGTGGGGAGTAGCAGCCACGGTTCCAGAAGAGTTGTAGGGCACCTCCAATCCCCGGCATGAGGTCCTGCCATATTCTCGGTCCACTCAAGTCTCTCTTCGGTTCTTAAGGGAGCTCTAGATGGGCCTGCTACCCTTGGGCAGGTGGGGGCCGCAGAGCCCTTCCTTTAATGTCCTGTTCCCTCCTGATCAAGACAAATCTGAAGCCGCCACCACTCCGTGCCCTTTGTCCTCTTTCCTGCCTAGATGTTCCTTCCTTCTGCTGATCCAGAGAAGGCGCAAAGGCAGCCCCTAAATTCCTGGGCTTTCCTAAAGGGTACCTACCAGGATACGGTCCTTCCAGAACCCCGGGCTCTTTCCACTCTCAGACCTCTGGGACTGTGCCGGGGGCAGCAGAACCTCTCCTCCAACGAGGGGGCTTCATGAGATGACCTCTGCTCATCCTGCAGCAACCTGAGGCTGTGAGCTTCACCTTCCCTCTTCCTACACCCCTGGCAGACCTTGCTCAGTCCTGGCTGTGGGCTGGCTTGCTCTTCCTCACGCCCTTGGGGAAACAGCTGATTCAGTTACCTGGATTGAGGTCACTGGCAACGGTTGAAGTGGAGATGCAGGTGGAACTGGTTTAGGCCGGGGGAATCACCCACTGAAGTCTTCACTGCAAGCTCTGGTCCAACCCTGCTTCTCCCAGGAGCCTCCTTTCTGCCAGGCTACAGCCAAAGCCTTGGGTGTTCAGAGTCCGGGGACCACACCCACAGCTGGGCTTCTGGGACAGGTGGGCTCTGCCAGCCTTAGTTCCCAAACAGTTGAAGTTTGGGTTGCATCTGTGCTGGAGGGTTGAGGGTATCTGCTGTTGGCCAAAAAGATTATAGATTAAAACTACAAAGTGATAGAGGGAACTAACAATTCCCACGAGGCTGGCACTGAGCCTTAAACAGTGCCTGACACACAGAAGGTGCTCCGATAAATATTTGTTCAATGAATGAATGAATGGCTAGAAAGCTGATCTCTCTGTCCACTTCCCTCTTGGCCTCTGAAGCCTCTGTATAGGTGTTTGGCATCTGTTTCCAGCTCTTCTCTCAGGCCTCACATTGCCTTGGCCCACATACAGCAGGCTCGCCATAAGGCCGGGCAGTATGAGCCCAGGGGGATTGTGTGTCTTCCCCTAGTCAGCTCTCTATTTGTGAGTCCAGTTTTCCTTGCCACAAACGAACTTGAGTGAGTTCCTGCAGGGCTGGCTCTCCCTTAGGGCAAAGCTTTAGAGATGCTTTAAGCTATTTTGCCACCTGTCCACTGGCCTGTCCACCATCCCAAGGATGGGAGACGCAGCCATCCACCCCCAGAGGGTGTTGGTGGCGATGCCCTTCCCAGAGTGGTGGTTGGGACAGAAAGTCTGTCTAATCTCTACACAGGGTACAAAGCGTTGTCTGTGTTGATTTTAGTCTTGGGTGCCATCCAGGGGACCCAGGATCGGGGAAACTATTGTTGAACAACAGCAAAGAGCAGGAATTGGTGCCGGGAAGGAAAGGAGTCCTAATCAGAGCAGGCCAGTGAGTCACCAAATGGGCCCCGAGTATTTGAGTTCCCTCAACTGGGAGAAGAAAAGCAAATGCCTCCCACCTCCTTCCAGTCATCAATCCATGAGCTGTCACCCTTGCATTTGTAGGCCCTTGTTCCTACCACTCCTGAGTTTCTATGAAAAGACCTTCAGGTGTTCAACAAACAGGGAAGGAATCAACTTTCCCCACCCTGCATTGACAAACGAACAGCTCCCCGGTTCGTTCCACTCCCCGATGAGTGAGCAGTAGGAAGAACCCCAGCATCCAAGTCATCATACACGAGGGACGGAGGGTCAGCAGAGGCATACCCTGCAGGGACATTGGAGCCTTCTTTGGGGGGCAATGCTAAGAAAGATGGCGGCAGCACCCACTCTGAGTTTCAACACCAGCCCACCCTTTCAATCATCCATTCAGTTACTCAGCAAATATTTACTAAGCACCCCAACACAAGGTATAAGATACACAAGATGAACAAGAGAGCCAGATTTTGGCCATGGTGGGGTTTGCTGTCTAGCAAGAGCGAGAGATGAAAAGCAAGTGACTACACCAGTGTGAACCCCAAGCTGCTGGCACCCAGACCTGGGTGCCCAGGCCTGTGTTCCATCAGACTGGAGAAAGGCCATCTGAGGGGAGGGCCGGACCCCAAAGCTTGGAAGGCTAAGTGACCCCAAATCCATGCCTTTACACCAAGTCTCGTGGATGTCCTAGGTGAGCAGCCAGCTGCGCAAGATGTCCAGCTAAAAGCCCAGGGCATGTGGATGGCTCTCGAAAGAAAGCCCCTGCCCCTTGTTCTCAGTGTCCCTGGCCTACGGCACGGTGTGGGTGCTCACTGAATGCTAAATGAATTCTGAATGAATGAGTGGACAAATGAAGGACCAGGAACGGGATCTTGTAATCCCTCCCCAACTCGGAGTGTCCAAGCCATGCCATGCTGACTAGAAGCCTGCCCTCTTTCCCTCCAGATGCTCCTCGGCCAAGATCAAAGCTGTGGTATTTGGGCTGCTCCCCGTGCTCTCCTGGCTCCCCAAGTACAAGATCAAAGACTACATCATCCCCGACCTGCTGGGCGGACTCAGTGGTGGGTCCATCCAGGTCCCACAAGGTGAGGGGTCGATGCCCTAGGTAGACGTGGCCTGCCACTCCCCTTCCTCTTCTCCCCCCCGACCCCGTGACCTCCACAACCCAGCCGTGCCCCTGACCCTGCAATCTCTTTGTCCTCTGCAGGCATGGCATTTGCTCTGCTGGCCAACCTTCCTGCTGTCAACGGCCTCTACTCTTCCTTCTTCCCCCTCCTCACCTACTTCTTCCTGGGGGGTATACACCAGATGGTGCCAGGTAAGGCCTCTCCCCTCCCAGCAGGCAAGGTACCCTGGACCCCAAGGACAGGTGGCGTGGCAGAGGAGTTATGGTTTTCCATCTCCATTCTCCTAGAGCAGGTTCCAGTTGATCCCTAAGGGACTGTCACTATGAGTGTCACTCCCAGGTCCCCTGCGACCTTACAGAAACTGCGGAGCTGCTGTGAGCATGGTTAGCATTCCCTGTTCTGTCCCCCTCCCCAGAATGTGGGGAGCACTCCGTGGAACAGGATATACAGGATATATAAAATGCCAAACAGATGTGAGAGACTACCGCGTCACTCTCAGGCTGGTCCCTCCAGGGACACTTGGTGCTCTCTGGCGCTAAGTGACAGGGAAACAAGAGGCCTGGTCACAAGGCCTGTTTCTGGGTCAGGCACTGCTTGCATTTCTAAGCTCATTTCTTCACATGCCCGACGAAATCAGCAGCCACGGTGAAAGCATCTTGAAGGTATAGGTCATGGTTACGTGTGAGCGGATGTTGTTTCACTGGAGAGGAATGTTGGAGGTGTGGGGACCCATCCCTCCGGGGGCTGGGAAACTCTCTTGGGCCCCTTTCTGTTGTCCAGGGCTGTGGTCCAAACCTCTGACTCGCTGGCCGGGTGGGGCACCACAGGTACCTTTGCCGTTATCAGCATCCTGGTGGGTAACATCTGTCTGCAGCTGGCCCCAGAGTCGAAGTTCTGGGTCTTCAACAATGCCACCAACAAGAGCTACATGGACACGGCGGCCATGGAGGCCGAGAGGCTGCACGTGTCAGCGACGCTGGCCTGCCTGACAGCCATCATCCAGGTGAGGGGACGGCCGCATCCCTGCTGAGGGCCCAGCCTCGGGAGAGCATCTTTCTGTCCAGCCCCTGCCTCCAAAGCCCAGTTTTGACACTGACGCTGATTCAAGGCTCTACCTCCTTCCACTTTCCCATTCCCGGGGCCACAAAAGACCTCGAAAAATCAGTGTCTCTCCTCACCTGCCTCCCGCAGGTCCCCAAGACCAGCATCTGCCCCTGGTAAAACTGTCCTGAGTCCCAGACGGTCCAGAAGGCTCATGGTCTCTCTCCACCACCCTCTCCAGTGCCCATCCCTCTGCCAGCACACTCATCCTTGTTCTCTTACATCCCTCATCCCCCTCCAGCCCCCTCTGCCCCAAGCCACAGCCTCACCTATACCACATCACTTGCAGAAATTGCAAAGGCCTCTGCTAAGTTGATTTTTTTGGGGGGGAGGGGGTTGTTTTAAGATTTTATTTATTTGAGAAAGAAAGAACAGGAGCAGGAGGAGGAGCAGAGGGAGAGGGAGAAGCAGACTCCTCACTGAGCAGGAAGCCCAATGTGGGGCTCGATCCCAGGACCCCAGGATCATGGCCTGAGCCGGAGGCAGACGCTTAACCGACTGAGCCACCTAGGCGCCCCTCTGCTAGGTTTTATGAAGGGACACAGAGCAGGAAGCCACCTCAGACCACACCTTTAATTCCTCCGTTCATTCAGTTGCTGTTTCTGGTTGCTTCCCTGTGCCAGGGGCTGGGCTAGGCCTTAGGGAAAAGATAAGTGGAGAAGGGGCCCGGTTCCCCAGGAACTCCCGGCCCTGCAGAGGAAGTAGCCATGTCAACAGATAAACTTGTAGGCCGTGAGATAAGCTGCATAATAGAGCTATGTTCAAAGGGTTGCGGGAACACTGAAGAGAGAGTCAGGGAAGGCCTGGCCTCAGAGAGGCGGTGACATTTGACCCGAGTCTTAAAGGATGAGTAGGGGTTGGCCAGGAACTGAATGAATGAGACACAGAAGGACAGTCCAGGCAGAGGGAATACACCCCTGAGAATGTGAACTGACCAGGGAATGACAAGGCAAGAAGTTTGGGGTGACTGGACAGCAGGCAGCTTTTGGGGGATGGGCCAGAGAAGAGGCTGGAAAGGTAGGCAGAGGCTGGACAATGAAGCCTGAGGTCTGTCCCCTACGTAGCGCCTTGGAGTGGGATTGGCTGTTTATAAGGTCATTCAGGCGCTAGAGGAGAGACGTGGGAAGTGGATTAGAAGGATCAAAGCAGGGGGCCTGTCAGGAGACTCTGCAGAGGCCCTGGCCAGACTCACAAGGGCCTAGACCTGGGTGGCGGCCACCGAGAGGGCCCCCACGATGGAGCGGGCTTCCGGAACATTTGGCCAGGGCTGTTAAAGGGCTTGGTAGTGGGATGCCTGGGTGGCTCAGTGGGTTAAGCCTCTGCCTTTGGCTCAGGTTACAATCTCAGGGTCCTGGGATCAAGTCCCACATCAGGGTCCTTGCTCAGCAGGGAGCCTGCTTCCTCCTCTCCCTCTGCCACTCTGCCTGCTTGTGCGCACTCGCTCTCTCTCTCTCTCTCTCTGACAAATAAATAAAATAAATAAATAAAATCTTTGGGAAAAAAAGGGCTTGGTGGTAGGCAGGATGTGCAGGTGAAGGGAGATGACCCCCAAGTTTTTGGTCAGCCCACTGGGTGGATGGCGGTGTCGTCTACCGAGAGAGGAAGGACCTCTCCGGGGGAGGACCCGGTTTATTCTTCAGGTAAGAAAACCGAAGCCAGGGCGCCTGGGTGGCTCAGTGGGTTAAAGCCTCTGCTTTAGGCTCAGGTCATGATCTCAGGGTCCTGGAATCGAGGCCCATATCGGGCTCTCTGCTCAGCAGGGAGCCTGCTTCCTCCTCTCTCTCTGTCTGCCTCTCTGCCTACTTGTGATCTGATCTCTCTCTCTCTGTGTCAAATAAATAAATAAAATCTTTTAAAAAAAGAAAACTGAAGCCAGGGCACCTGGGTGGCTCAGTGGGTTAAAGCCTCTGCCTTCGGCTCAGGTCATGATCTCAGGGTCCTGGGATCGAGGCCCACATCGGGCTCTCTGCTCAGCAGGGAGCCTGCTTCCTCCTCTCTCTGCCTGCCCCTCTGCCTACTTGTGATCTCTCTCTGTCAAATAAATAAATAAATAAAATCTTTAAAATAAAAAAAAAGAAAAAAGAAAACCGAAGCCAGAGAGAGGAAGCGACAAAGAGGCCCACGCCCCTAAAGCAGACTCGGGGTCCGCTGGCGCAGTCGAAGGCCAGACCCGGTCACAAAGGGCTCATTTCCCTGGGGCTGCTGCACGGAACCCCAGCCTGGGTTTGGGTCCGGCAGGTGTGGGGGCCGCCGACCCTTCTCGTTCGTCCTCCCACCCCCACCTCTCTCGTCTCAGATGGGCCTGGGCTTCGTGCAGTTCGGCTTTGTGGCCATCTACCTCTCCGAGTCCTTCATCCGGGGCTTCATGACGGCGGCCGGGCTGCAGATCCTGATCTCGGTGCTCAAGTACATCTTTGGACTGACCATCCCTTCCTACGCAGGCCCGGGCTCCATCGTCTTCGTGAGTCTAGGAGCACACCCCTGCAGATGGGGACGGGCGCATGCAGGCACAGAGCTGGGGTTACTGGTTGAAGAAGTTGTGAGCTCCTCCTTACAAGGTGTTCGCAAGCAAGGGCTGGTTGACCCATGGTTCAGAGAGGATCCTCCGGGTGCTCCCACTTTGGGAGGGAGGGTGCAACACAACCTTGAGGGCTCAATGAGGTTCTCTATGGTTAATCCCTACAGAACAGGAGCTGTCCACTCTCCATCAGTTCCCTGATGGAGTGCCTCAACCGTCCTTGCCTGGGAAGTCTTTCTTTATGTCTGTTCTCCAACCCTCCTCCTTGAGCTCAGATTCTTTCCAGAGAAAGAAAGAAAGAATCGGCACTCCCATCCCGGCGTGAGCGCCCAGCGAGCCCTTTGGGAAAGGGAGGTGGAAGATAGGGAGCCATGGGTGACCAGGGTCTGAATTCTGCTTTGGTGTACCTCCATTCACATTGATGACATCCTTCCACTGGGTTAGACACCCAAGGGTGGGGATAGTATGGGAAGGAGAGGTGGGAGCCCATGAGCATGACACTCTCTCCCCCAGACCTTCATTGACATTTGCAAAAACCTCCCCCACACCAATATCGCCTCGCTCATCTTCGCCCTCATCAGTGGCATCTTCCTGGTGCTGGTGAAGGAACTCAACGCTCGCTATATGCACAGGATCCGATTCCCCATCCCTACGGAGATGATCGTGGTAAGGACCCTGCCCGGGGCTGGGGTGTTGGGACCAGGTTGGAGAGGCCATGAGAAATGGAGTTTAGCTCCAGCCAAAGCCAAGGGAGCCCCCTACCAACTTCCCCCTCTGCAGGCAGCCAGTAGACCTGGGGGTTTGGTGAATCCATTCCCTCCCCCTGTACATGGCTCCCACTCTTCCTGCTTCTTGGGTTGTTCCCCTTCAAGGAGGCAGGGGGGTAGGATTTGGGGTCCCAAGAGAAAAGGGAGGCTTGGGAGAGACCCTTGCCCTGCCAATCTCCATTCTGCATTTTGGGGTTTGCAGGTGGTGGTGGCGACAGCTATCTCTGGGGGCTGTAAGATGCCCCAAAAGTATCACATGCAGATCGTGGGAGAGATCCAACATGGGTGAGTCTGGGTGCTCAGAAAGCCTGCCCACCCCCTACCAACACCCCTCCATGAAGGTCTGGGCTCAGAGACCCAGAGAGAACAACCTCAATGAGAAAGCATCGTAGACTCTGTGACACTGACCAAATGGAATGATTTCTGTTACTTATTATGGAAGAGAGCCATGCAATCAGCCAATGCTAACTGTGCTATGAACAGTAAATCTTAACCGCCACACAGCCTCCCAAAAGCCTCATTTACTGGTTGCTGCCAAAGCAAAGCCTCTCTGATCAGCCCTTTGCTGGCTCTTCGCCTGCTCTGATGTGTTGGCTCTTTTCCTCCACGTGGAAAGGAAGCTATTAGCCTCCAAACAACACGTGCTGAGCACCCACTCTATGCCAAGCAGCACGCCGGGCCCTGGGAGGAGAAGGGCAGTGCTTGGGCCGCAGGCCTGGAGAGGAGGCTGGCGGTGGGGAGGGCAGGGAGTGGTGGGGGCTACGGATCTGTGGACTAGTGAGCACGGAGTCCAGAACCTGGGCGTGAACACATGAGGCCCTCCCATTTACCGGCTCTGGGACCTCGGACGAGTGAGGTTCTGCGTCTTGGTTTCTGCTTTGTCAATGGGAGTGATGGCGGTGGCCCCACAGGGTCGCTCCGAGGTCGTAGACCCGGGCACACAGTGGGGCCTGGCTGGTCCCCTGGGTTGAGGAAGGACTCACCCTCCCTATTCTCACACTTCTGGGCCCTGCCTCCTCTCTGGCTCCCTGGCAGGTTCCCCTCTCCTGTGTTGCCTGTGGTTGCCCAGTGGAAGGACATGATGAGCACGGCCTTCTCGCTGGCCATCGTGGGCTATGTCATCAACCTGGCCATGGGCCGGACCCTGGCCAGCAAGCATGGCTACGATGTGGATTCGAACCAGGTAGGTCCAGCCACTGCCAGCAGGGCCAAGCAGGACGGGCCGGGACCCACAGAGGCCTGGCGAGAAGTACCCTAGGGCTCTCTGGGCTGCGGTGAGCAGAGTGCCTGCTGGTGAGGGGGAAGGGTTCTGACCACAGGAGGCTGACTTCTGCTTGGTTGGGAGGGTCTGGCCTTCTAGCTGTAGGGTCATTCTCAAGTCCGAGGCCCAAGATCCAGCTTGCATGGGTGACTGTTTGGTCTCTACCTGCCGCCCACCCCCCATGGCTCCAGCCTCCGATCCTGCCCCTGTCCCCACAGGAGATGATTGCCCTGGGCTGCAGCAACTTCTTTGGCTCCTTCTTTAAAATCCACGTCATTTGCTGTGCTCTCTCTGTCACTCTGGCTGTGGATGGAGCTGGAGGAAAGTCCCAGGTGAATGCTGAACCAGGGCAGTTGGGGGGAGAGGGGAGAGGGGAACAAAGCAGTTACCCCAGAGAAGCCGGGCACCTGCAAGCCGGGCCAGCTGCTTCTCCAGCCTTCCTCTCCCCTCATCGGTCTCCAGTCCACAAAAGGCATCTGCGGGAAATAAGTCAAGAGCGAGAATTTCACCCCATGCCCTGTTCCTGGTTCTTTCTCGGAACAGGTGGCAAGCCTGTGTGTGTCCCTGGTCGTGATGATCACCATGCTAGTCCTGGGGTCCTATCTGTACCCTCTCCCCAAGGTAAGAGTGCCACAGAAGAGTGGAGGCCAATGGGAGACTCCAGTAAGAACAATCCCTAGGCGTTGCGTAATCCTCTACAAACTACCAACGTGGTCACGCTTTGTCCCAATCACAACCTGTGAAGTAGACAACACAGGTTTTACTTAACTCCTTTTGCAGGTGAGGGAAACTGAGGCTGAGGAAGTCTAAGTGATCTGTGGTGATATAGCTCAAAAGTGCTGGGCTGGTCCCCAACTCCAGCCTTCTGACCTCGGGGTCAGTCCCCCCATCAGCGTTTACAAGGGCTTGGGAGTGTCTGACTAGGAAGGCTCTGGGCACCGGGTGGTTTGGAGGTAAGGGAGGAGGGGAGGCATGGAGAAGGGCCGGGAGGGGCCCCACGGCCTAGCACTGGCACTCTCCAGCCCTGAGATGGAGTGCAGAGATCTGGGGGCCCTGCCAACAGAGATGTCTGGAACTGCAGCTCTGTCCTGCAAGACACCAGGGTCAGGGCTGTGTAGGATGGGGAGGAAGAAGGGGACCCACCAGGTGCAAAAGAATGACGTTCTGCTTCTCCAGTCTGTGCTAGGAGCACTGATAGCTGTCAACCTCAAGAACTCCCTCAAGCAGCTCGCTGACCCTTACTACCTGTGGAAGAAGAGCAAGCTGGACTGTGTAGGTATTGGGGGGCCTCTGGGTACCCCTCCAGGCCCCTGGCCCCCTCCCCCAACCCCACAGCCCCATCGGCTCTCTCTGTCAGTGATCTCTCTGCCCGGCTGCTCCCTCATATGCAGAACCAGCTGCTGAGAGCCCAGGTTTGGGAGTGAGGCATCCTATGTTCACATCCTAACTCAACTGTTCACTGGCTCTGTGCCTGGCCCCAAACCATCAAGTCCCCAGCAAGTCCCTTAACTGTTCTGAGTCTTGGCTTTCTCATCTGAGAAATGGATATCTTATACTCTCTACCCCCCAGGGGTATTTATGAGGAAGAAATGAGATAACACAAGTAAGAACCGTGTTGTCTGATTTGTATCCTGGGTCCGGTAAAACTTAGCTATGGTTATTTTTATGATCTGTAGTTCCAAACAAAGCAAAAGGAAATAGTTCTAAAAAACAACAACAAAAACCCTAGAACCTAAAGCCAGCGTGCCAGGATCTTGAGTAAGTTGCCAGATTTCTCTGGAGTGCTATTTCCTCCTCTGTAATGGAGATGACAGTCATGGCTTCATCACACACTGGTTCTGGGGATTAAATGAGATCGTATGGGAAAGCACCGGGCAGCCATGCAACACTCAGCAAACATGACTGACTGTTAATGATTAGTCATGGTCCCAACACATCTTGCGTTGGAGAATAGTATTAAGACTACCAGGTACTGACAACTCTGACAACCATCCCCATTTAAGCTCCACCATAACTTATGAAAGAGGATTTACTGGCCTCCTTTCAAGATGATGAAACCAAGTGGTGCCTGGCTGACTCAGTCAGAGGAGCATGCAATTCTTGATCTTTGGGTTGTGAGTTCGAGCCCCATGTTGGGTATAGAGATGACTTAGATAAATAAAACTTAAAAAAAAATAAGGAAACCAAGGCTCAGAGAGGTTATGTAACTTGTCAAAGGCCACGGGGGTAGTAAGTGGTAGAGTCAGGATTAGAACCCATATCTTAGACAGGCAAACCTCTGCGTGGTTCTCTCCTGGGGTTGCCTACATGAGAAAAGTCCTTAAAGCCAGAGACGTGAGCGGTCCATCTGGGGTCCCCCAATGAGTGATGAGGATAGGGGAGAATAATGCTCCAATTCCCACCCTAATGATCTGCTTTTAACACATCGCAACAATCCCCCCCCGCCATGACAATAGTCCCTGATATTGACATTGTGTTTGGGCTCCCAGCTGAGCCTCACAGTTCTCTACAGGAATGTGGGCAGATTTGTTTCCTTTAGAGGAATTTGGGAGACTGTAAAGGACAATCAAGGGGGCAACTTTCAAACTGCATCCAATCCTGGCCACCACCCACACAACCAGACCCCAGGCCGGTAGGCTGGGAAGACCACTGAGCATGTGTTGGGCATACACAGCCTCCCATCAGGTGGAGAAAGGGAGCTCATGTTTGTTGAGTGACCACTGACTGGGTGCCCATCACTAGGCTAGAACCTTTAGGTGCCTTAGCTCTTTAATCCTTTCATGAAACAGGGATCATTACTCCCTTTTGTGGATCAGGCATCTTGGCTCACATCACTAGTAAGCGGGAGAACGAAACTCTGAACCCAGGTGCATCTGACCCTCATGCTCTTGGCGTGCTCCAAGCTGTGTGGGCTGGAGCCGTTACTAAAAACCAAGCGAGCTTGCTAGCCACACTCAATCTAGTGGAAATGTGCAAACATACCCAGAGCACCAACACATAAGACAGGGCAAGAATGCCATGAAAAGGGGAGTGCAGGGCTGAGGTTGCAGCAATAGAGACTAGCCTTGGCTATTCCCGCAAGACCTCCCACAAGAGGCAGCCTTCTCCCCAGGCCTGCTCTGACATCTCTCTCCTCACAGTGTGTCTGGGTGGTGAGCTTTCTCTCCTCGTTCTTCCTGAGCCTGCCGTACGGTGTGGCCGTGGGCGTTGCCTTCTCCGCCCTGGTTGTGGTCTTCCAGACTCAGTTGTAAGTAACAGCTGCCCGCCCACCCAAGGCACAGCAGTGGGGTCCCCCTTGCCCAGGCTGCGCTGACTGACTGCCATATCCCAAAATCCCCAGAGGAAGCCCTCATGGGCTCAAAGGGCTGGGGGCCAGACAAAGTAGGAGAACAGGAGGGTAAGACCCCAAGTCTGCCCAAAGGCATTGCCAGTCCTCAGACCAAACAGGACCCTCCCCAAGGGAATACCAGGCCAGAGATGCCATATCCTGCCTATAAAAATGTTAAGGGGTACAGGCCAGGGGCGCCGAAGGAAGAGGGTTCAGGCCAGGTCAGGAAGGATGCTCCGTGTAAGGGAAGCCCGGTCTTCTCTCCTTGAGAGCTCAGAACCAGGAAGTGGTGACTTCAGGGACACCCAAGCTTGTCACCTCGCATACCCCACCTCTTCTCTGTGCTGAGCCCCAGGCTGGGAGTTATGTCAAGGGTCTGCCTGTCATCCTTCTAGTCCCAGCCCAACCATAGGCCACCAGGCATGTGTCTCCAGTGCAGAAAGACTAACACAACAGTCCCGGGGAGGAGGAAGGGACCCCAGCCCACCCTGCTTCTGCCCCCTCTCCCATCCCAGCACCCTTCCACACCCACTGGCTATTAGCATGCTCTGATTTTTTTTTTCTTTTCCTTTTTCATCCAGTCGAAATGGCTACGCTTTGGCCCAGGTCATGGACACTGACATTTATGTTAATCCCAAGACCTATAATAGGGTAAGTAATCCAAACTTATGACCTGCCTCTTTTGCCCTGCCCCCACCCCCAAAGAAAAGAGGGTTAAAAAAAAAAAAAGACAATAAAGACATGTCTACCACCTGAGCTCAGTCTCCCTGTCCTAGGTCCAGGAAATCGAGGGGGTTAAGATTGTCACTTACTGCTCCCCTCTCTACTTTGCCAACTCGGAGATCTTCAGGCAAAAGGTCATTGCCAAGGTAAGATTCAGGACTCTGGTGACTGGAGAGGCTGAACAGAGAGTAACCAGAAGACGGGAGAAAGGGGGCTGGGAGGCAGGCCACCTCCAAAGAGGGTGGGCATCCAAACTGCTCTTGTTCTCTCCTGCAGACGGGTGTGGACCCCCAGAAAGTACTGCTGGCCAAGCAAAAACACCTCAGGAAGCAGGAGAAGGGGAGGCTGAGGCCCACACAGCAGAGGAAGTCTCTGTTTATGAAAACCAAGGTGAACTGACACTAGGAACAGCCTACCCTCCCAGATCCTGCCCCTGGGGGCCCCAGCTCCCAGCACCCCTTGAAGCAAAGACATAAAGTCTCTGGGCGTTCTTCTCCTTGGGTGAGGGGATGCCAGCTCCTGGGGGTAACGCAGAGCCCCCATGGCCCCTCCTCATTTTCTGGCTAAGATGGGGTGTGGCCCACAGACTTAGGAAGAACCCCAAACGGGGAGCAGCGGTGAATTTGCTGAGGCACCCACCCAGCTTAGATGTGGGGAGGGGGTTCTGGGGAGAAGCAAGCAGGCACGGAGGACACGTGTAGAAAGGAGCACAATTGTTTCCAGAGGCACTTTCTCCCACAGCCGAGTGGGCCGAGGCTCCCGAGCCTCCCCGGCTGGCTCTTCCCACGTTGTCTGGTTGGTGGGAGACTGAGCACGCAGGCCCCACCTGAGGAAAGGCCACTGGGAGGTGCCCTCCGCGGTGGGTTTCTGAGGGCCTGTATTCACCACCTCTACGTCCTTGAGTTATTGACCCCCACGCGCACATTCCGCCCCTGCCTCAACTTGAGCAAAGTCTGATTCAGTTTGGTGATCCCCTGCCCCCCACGCCCCAGACTGTCTCCCTGCAGGAGCTGCAGCAGGACTTCGAGAACGCCTCCCCGACTGACCCCAACAACAACCAGACTCCTGCTAACAGCACCGGCATCTCCTACATCACCTTCAGCCCGGACAGCTCCCCAGCCGCCCACTGCGAGCCACCAGCCTCCGCCGAGACCCCCAGTGAGGCCGGTGACCTGCTGGCCAGCGTCCCACCCTTTGTCACCTTCCACACCATCATCCTTGATATGAGTGGGGTCAGCTTTGTGGACTTGATGGGCATCAAAGCCCTGGGCAAGGTGAGGCCCCAGGCAGAGGGAGGGCCGGCCCGCCCTCCACCCAACACCCTCCCCCCCTGCTCTCCCACACTCCCTTTCCTTGGAGCCCCCATTTTGACAAGCTGAGAGAGGAAGCTCAAAAGGGAGCTTTCCCTCCAACATGACATGACGAGGAGAGGCTGCTGTCTGCACAGCAGGCCCAGACAGCGGCTGGAAAGGAATCCCAGGGGGTTAGTCACTGTCCCACCTGCCTCAGCACCCCTCTCTACCAGACGCCATCCTAAGTTCCTTCCCAGGCCTCTGGGAGCCCACCCCGGGGTCCTCTGAGTAGAATCCGGCCTGGCCCTGGTTCACAGCCTGCTGTTCCTTCCCCGCCTCACCCGGACGCTCCAACATCAGCCAATTCCAGTCAGCTGAGAAGAGAAGACATAATATTAGTGTCCCACATTCTCAGGCCAAACTGGCAGTCCCTGGGACACCTGGAGTAAAGGCGTCCATCCATCTGATACCTCTTCAGCGACGCCTCCGAACTGGGAGGCGAACGTCGTACACAGAGCATCATCCGGGGGCCCAGAAGGCCGCATCCCCAGCCAGGGGCTCGGCCTGCTGCCCTAGCCGGGACCCGGAGTCCAGGCGGGTCGCCCGCGTCCCCCGCAGCTTCTGCCTGAAGCCGCAGTGTTGGGAAGGAGGTGGAATCTGGAAATCCAAGCCACTGAGGGAAAAGATCTGACCCCATAAAAAGGGGCCACGGTGTCTTTAAGTGCCCGCCTCATTGGCAAAAAGCCCCATTTCTGTCCTGCTTTCCAGAAAAGCTGACGGCCAACACTCCAGGGAGAAGTGGTGTGCTTTGCTGCTATTTTTATCTTTGGCTGCCAGGGCGCTCGGGGCTGCTTATTTGTTTGGCTTCCCCTCTGAAGTGCGTTTTGTGAATCACTTTTGAGACCCACTCAGAACATTCCTTTCCTTTTGTCTCCCTATCCCAATACCCTCCCCCCAACACTTCTAGCTGAGCTCCACCTACAGGAAGATCGGCGTGAAGGTCTTCTTGGTGAATATCCACGGTGAGAGAAGGAGGACCTTTGGAGGACCCGAAGGTGGGGGCGGGGGGAGGGGAGGAACAGGTTGGCGGACGCTGAACGGGAGGGTGGACACGAGAGCTCTCAAATAATTCCCCCCAGCTACTGCCTGCTCCTGAGTGCTTGGAGCACAAGTCAGAAGAGACTGTGGTCAAATTGGGTGAACACCCTCGGGGTCTCGATAACAGAGCGGGGAGGGAAAGCAAGGGTGTGAAGTCTAACAGGGACAACCGGGATCTGCCCCACTACTAATTTGCCTGTATCCTTGGCCAAGTCACTTCACGTCTATGCATCAGTTTCCACTTATGTAAAGTTAGGGGGTTGACTAGATGAATTTGGGGTCTTTTCCAAACCTATAAGCGCATTAATGAGCATACAGCACACGCACAGTAGCTCTCTGGGGAACACAGAGGCACACGGTTTTATATATGCACCATCTCCGAAGCGTGCATAGACACGGCCCTGAGGACATGACCACAGAGCAGAAGACTTTCACGTCATCCGTGCAGATGCAGAGTGCGAGGACATGGACAGACAGCAAGAACACAGACACATAATAGGATTGAAGGGGCACCTACACCCCACTTCCTGCAGAGAGCCAGAGCCCTTCTGGGGGCTGGCCCAACTTCAGAATTAGCCTGAGCAGGACCTGGGCTCCGTGGAACCTGCTCAGAGGGAGAACCAGCAATGGCAGAGTCAGTGGGCTCCTCCCTCACTGCACAGTCCTCAGGAAATCATCTCTAGCATTGGGTAAAAGTAAGGACTCTGTCACGCATTGGAAGTTGCAGGAAAGGTCTAGAGAAACGAGGAAGAATGAACCGTCCAGAGAGAGAACTGGCAGCAGCATCCTTGTGGACGTTTTAGCCTTTACCTGTCAATTCCCACAAAGTACGCACTCTCTGAATCAAACTGCTTCCTTCTGCCCTGGGTTGGTCGGGCATCCTCAAGCTCATGTTGCCCTCTGCTGTCCAGAATTGATATTGCAAGGCCAATGCCTTGGCCGGGCCTTTGGGAACGCCCCAAAGTGCACAACCCTCAGTCCTGCCCCTCCTTCCCTCCCTTCCCTCTCACCAGCCTTCCCCCACCCCCAGCTCCAGACCACATGACTGTTATCTCTCTGAAAGGCTTTTCCTCCTTCCAGCCCAGGTGTACAACGACATCAGCCACGGCGGTGTCTTTGAAGACGGGTGTCTAGAGCGTGACCACGTCTTTCCCAGCATACATGATGCTGTCCTCTTTGCCCAGGCAAATGCCAGAGAAGTGGCCCCGGGACGTGACTTCCAAGGGGTAAGGTCCCTGCACGTTGGGAATCCAAGGCCCCGGGGCACTGAAATGGCAGGACCGGGGGCATGAGCAAGAACGCAGGAGAAGGTTTGGGTTCCAACACCAGTGTGTCCTTTCACTTTTCTGAAACCGTCATTACAGAGTTCCTTATCTGTAGCGTGAGCACCCTAAATTAACTCTACCTACCTCACTGCGTTTTTCTTTTGCTCCCTTTTTAAGATCAACTGATAATGATGCCTTTTATGTCGCTCGAAAGCACTTTGTATATTATAATATCTTCTATTAATATTAATTTCCAGGTGACGCAAACACTCAAAGCATGTAAGAGTGTGCCCAGGATTCTGGCATCGTCTACATGCCCTCCTCCTCCACTAGTTCTAGAAGAGGTTTTGGGCAAGGGAGGGGAGTAATTCTGCCCATTTTAATCTCGCAGAGTGGGGGATTAGAGGTTTCAGCCTGGTGATGGATGAAGAGGCTGGATCGAAGTTTTGTCTCAGTTTCTTGACATTTAATTTGCTAGCTCACTAAGTGGTATGCAGATGAGCTACAAATCACACTGCTAGGACTCCAGAAAGCTGGGGAGGCAGAAAAATTCCACCCCACTGACTGGGGTCCCTGCCTGGGCCTCTCCTGCCCCTCCCCCTATCCACTCCCGGGTCCCTCCAAGCTCAGCTGCCCCTGCCCTTGGCCTCTCAAGACTCTGTGCCCCAGGCCTCCTTACATATAAACCTTCCCTGCCCTGGGTCATAAGAAAGGCTTTTCTGGCCCTGAAGCAACCATTTGCTCTTTGCTGTATGAGACTGATGAAGGTGAAGCCATCTGTTCTAAGTGCTGAAAGACCACCCAGGAAAACACAGGGCCAGCGCCCGCATTCCACACTCAGGAGAACAACTGTGCAGGGACAACAGGCCTTTGGGCTTCACAAGCCTCGTCCACAGAGGGAAAAGACAGAAATTCTGGAAGAATCCTTACCATTTATTATTGCACAAATTATGCCTAGTTACTATGGTTATAGATCTAAAGCAATTTATGTATGTAGAATATATTTATATTTACATATTACAAAATATATTCGTATATATATATAAATTATACACACATACACACACCCCTTTTCAACAGCATGGTGAGGTAGAAAGCCTGCCAAGTGAATTCGATTATCCTACTTTTACGGATGAGGAAACAGATTCCCAGGGAAGGGAAATGGATTCCCCAAGGTCAGGCAGGTAGCCAATCATCCTTGTCAGCTAGGCCAACCTCCCCTGCCTCCAAGGTGCCGGCAAAGGAGGGCAGCCGCAGATGTACCCATCGGCTGTAAGGGGGAGGGCCACCCTGTGCTACCTTTTGTGAGGTAGGTGCGGGAGGGGAGGGAAGAAGGAAGAGGGTGAGTCATGTGGTAGAAAACATGGTGTCCATCTGGAGGCTGCCATTTGTACCAGACCGTGTCATCCAATCATGGCGCTCATCCTGCACCCATCTCCCCGCTCTTCCAGGCTCCAGTGGACCCGGAGCTGTCCTTATATGATTTGGAAGAGGATACCCCCAGCTACTGGGACTTAGAGCAGGTGAGCTGAGGGGCAGTGGGTATGGGGGAGGTGGGGGGCCAGGAGCGGGAAGGAGACCCTCCCAAACCCAAGGTGTTCACTGGGCTCTCTTCCCACCAAGCCAGAGCCATCCCCTCAAAGGCCACAACGTTGCTCTCTCATCTCTCTTGTAATAGCAGATCCTACTTCTTCTCACTCGCTGACAGGCATCGTGAGGGGAAGGGAGAGACACTGGACGAGGTTCTTGAGAATTGACATCTATTCTTAATTCTGCTCCGTAGCCACACGTGATCTTGGATGCACACATGCCACACGGGGCCCTGGTGTCTAGCACTGTAAAGTAGGGGAGCTGTGGGTGATGGCCTGGCCCCGTCTACCTCACAGGATCCGTGAGGGATTCACGTGTTCCTTCATGAATGCAACAGATATGTGGCGACTGCTTGCCTGGTACAGTTCCGGGGTGGGCCTACAGCAGTGAGACCCCCCGCCCTCAGGAAACTTCTATTTGGGGAGGGTCAGATGAATTCGAAGAGTACAAATGTTGTCGCCTACAGACAGCCCTTTAGTGCTCATGGCCGCATCAGCATCCCCACAGGGCCCCGTGGTCCTGACGGGGAAACCTGCACCACCCGCTGCCCTGACTTACAAGAAACCCAGATGACTGGCTGGAGCGGAGTCTGGCTTTGGGCCTGGGAGTCACATCTCACTTTGTACCTCTCCTCATTCCTGTTGGGCTCGAGTGGCATGTCCTCCAAACAGGCCTCTGGGAGTGCTGATGGTGTGTGGGAGACATTGGGAAAGAGAGCCGGAGCTACAAAGATTTGGCAGGCTGATTTCTGTGCTCCCGTGGAATCTCCAGCACATTCCAAAAACCTTGGCTAGGCCCCGAATAGCTTATCAGAGCAAGAAAGGATTTTACAGCTTGTCTGATCTCCCCCCTCATGTCAGCTAACAAAGAAAGTGAAGCTGAAAAGGAGGAGGGACACGTGGAGGTCACAGAGCCTACCAGAGGTGATTCTGAGGAGATTCCAAGCATCTTCTCTCATCACCTCCGTACCAGCTCGCCTCTGAGGCAGAGCCCGCCTCTCCCCTGTTCACGCACACACTCACACTCACACTCACACACCCTTACTCAGGAAGCTCTCTCTGGCCAGGGGCTCATAGGGTCACCTCATGGTTGCAGCCTCTGTGAACTCGACAGGTCTAACGCCCTCCCTGACCCTCCCCTGTCCTTCCGTGGCCCTACAGGAGATGTTCGGGAGTATGTTTCACACAGAGACCCTGACTGCCCTGTGAGGGCCCAGCCAGCCCCCGATGCTGCCTCCAGAGCATGTGGCATCCGGGACTCCCAGGAAGAACGAGTCTGGGGCCATGAGGAGTGGTGGGTAGAGGACGGCACATCCACCAGGACCTCAGCTCCTCCCTACCCTCCCCCTCCTCCTTCTCTCTCCTTCCCCTGCCTCCCTCCTGGCATCTCTAGAGCCAGCCAATCTCAGCAGCAAGGAGAACCACCTCTTCACCCTCCCGCTGATGCTCAGGGCCCTGGCCAGAATGAGAAAGCCTACTGCTCACCCCAGCACACCCACCCATGCCCTGCCCAAGGCAGCTGATGGGACCCACACCACAGTCCCGCTCCCCAGCCCTGACCGCTGCCCTTAAGAATGAGCCAAGAACAGAAGGGAAAGTATGCCCCTGCTGACCTAGTGTGCAAAGGCCCCTGGGCCCGAACAGGTGTCAGATGGTGTCAAGCCATCACAGGACACGGGGATGAACTTTCTTAGGACTCAACGGCTTGCTCCTTCCAGCTGCCCAGCTCCGTGCCTGGCAGCTGTGCACTCCTGGGACCACAGGCTCCCTACGACCCAGGAACCTCAGTCTTGGTGGCTGCGCCTCCTTCCTCCTCATCTCAAGCCTGCTGGGAGCTCCCCTGCTATTCAGCACTTCAGCTTCCAGCCTGGGGGGTGGCCAGGGCCCTGGGGCCACCAGAGCTACCTCCCCAGGGGCAGCCCACCAACGTAGCTGCCCCCAGCCTCCGAAATATGATCTCTCCCCACTGCCTTCAGGGGCTGCTCCTTTCCACCTGAGACCCCGGGGAGAATCTAAAAAGGATTGTGTGGGTAGCTACCAGAATCCTCCAGCAACCTAGTAACAGATGCCAGTTTTTCTGCGTAAAAGCTTTTGGGAATCCTTTCTTGTACCAGAGACTGGGGGGGTGGGGTGGACTAGGGGCAACCAAGGGCCAGGTGGGACCTGAGTCCTGGCGGTCCCTTTCACTTGAGAAGTGCTTCCCCCACTTAGGAAGTCAGCTTTGGGTTTTTTCACTTGGCAAAGAGCCCATGATTTGAACACTCCCTTTTCAGCTTGGGGCCTGGATGCTACAGCCAGGCAGGGAAGGAAGCCCCCCAAGAGCCAGTGGCATCCCCCAAGTGGGTGCAGAACGTGGCAAAGGGCTGATCCAGATTGGGTCTTCCTCCACAGACTTCCTTAACATACTCAGGACCCGAAGTCAACTTCTAGGACAGAAGAGAAGAGGGGTACATTCTTCATGGATGTGAGGGGTTAATAGAACCCTACTGTTGACTTGAAAATAAATAGATGGCATGTGCAAGTATTTGGGGACATTTCCTTGGAAGTGCACAGAAAACCTTTCGGTCTTCCCCCACTGCTTCTTCCAAGCTCCTTCAACTCGGTGACCCTGCCCAACAGGTTGGGCTGGCCCAACCTGAGAAAAAAAAAGCCCCAATCCTAACTTCAGTCTGGACCTGCGTTGTGTGTCCGTGTGCTGAGTGATCCGGTCAGCTAGCAAGTCTTCTTAGAGTTAAAGGAGAGGGTGCTGGCAAGGAGCCAACAGATTCTTGGCCTACAAGCCTTGCTTCTCTGTGATTTCATTATGCCATCTGGCTGCCGATGGAGCTCAAAACTTGGAAGGCAGAAGACAATGTTATCTGGGATTCACCGTGCCCAGTACCCGAAGTGCCAAATTCCAGGAGGACGAGAGCGTTAGCCAATGACAACTCATCCTCCCCTACTCCACCTCCTTCAAAGTCCAACTCAGGCCCAGGAGGTGGGGGAAGGTCACAGAGCCTCAGGACACCCTGAGCAGAGGTGTCCTTTGAACCAAGTGTCCAGACAGTGGAGGTAAAATTGGAAACGCATGGGGTAGAGGGAAACATTAATGAAAACCTCAGTACTGGAAGACTTTGAAAAGAACACAAGCAAAGTCATACAGACCACTCTCTGACCATGACTGAGGCAGGAAGGGAGGGCAAGGTAGCGAAATAATAATCCAGAATTTCAATACTTTTGAATGTTCTTAGTGATACGACCTGTGACAATGGGATCCCCGGGGAAGCCCGGGACTCGCGATGTTTGTGTAATTTATTTAATTTAAACAGCATTCTCCTTTTATTCATTTTGGTAATAAAGTGCTTTTGAAATGTGAACAAATGCATGTGTTTGGGTGCTTTTACACCAAGGCAAAGCAAGTCACCTCCAGAATAGGCTGGCCTTGCTTTGCACTGTCCTAGAGGGAAACAAGGGGCCAATAGCCATTCACCAATACGGTGGAAGATTTCAGGACACTTCTCTCACTATTGGTAAATCATATGAATTTAAAAAAAAAGTATGACATGAAAGAGTTAACAAAGTAAACGATCTGGTGGACATGTGTTAAACTGTACACACAACAATTAAAATTTGTACTTCCTAAGTACACATAACATATTTACAGAAGTTGTTCACATTCTAGGCTCTAAATCATTCTCAACAAATTTTGAAAAATAGCTATTTTCCACAAGCAACGACCACAATGCATTGAAGCTAAAAATCAATTACGAAAAGATAACTTGCACCAAAAAAGGATGCCTTTAGAATTTTTTTTAAAAATACTTGTAAATAACCCAGAGTCAAAAAAGAGATCATATGGAAAAGTGAAAACATTTAGACTTAAACAAGAATGCAAATACTACATATCAAAACTGTGCAGGGAGGGGCACCTGGCTGGTTCAGTCAGTAAAGCGTCTGCCTTCAGCTCAGGTTATGATCCCAGGGTCCTGGGATGGATTCCCACCTCGGGGTCCTTGCTCTGCAGGGAGACTGCTTCCCCCTCTGCCTGCAATACCTCCCTGCTTACGTGCTCTCTCTCTCTCTCTCTCTCTCTCTCTCTCTCTCTCTCTCTCTCTCTCTCTGTCAAATAAATAAAATCTTGGAGGGGGAAAGAAAACCCTACAGGGAATGGACCTGGCTGGCTCAGTCCGTAGAGCATGCAACTCTTGATCTCCCTGTTGTGGGTTCAAGCCCCACATTGGGTGTAGAGATTACTTAAAAATAAAATCTTCAAAAACAGAAAAGAAAAAAGTTGACAATTAATGAACCAGATATTCGACCATGGTAGTGAGAAAAAGAAAACAAAAAAAGAAAAAGAAAACAAATAAAGAAAGCAAAAGAAAAAAGATAGTAATGATAGTACAGCTAACACTTCTTGAAAGTTACTCTAAGCTACGCATTCTTCCAAGTGCTTTACACATATTAATTCAATTAATCCTCCCAACAACGCTAAAGGGTACAGACTATTATTATCCCCATTTTGTGGATGAGGAAACTGAAACTCAGAAAGGTTTTGGTGTGTTTTTTTAAGATTTTTATTTATTTATTTGAGAGAGTGGGAGGTCAAGCACAAGCTGGAGCTGGGGGCTCAGAGGCAGAGGGAGAAACAGGCTCCTGGCTCAGCACAGAGCCGGAGGACAAGGTGCTCCATCCCAGGACCTGGAGATCAGGACCTTAGCTGAAGGCACACACTTAACCGACAGCCACCCAGGTGCCCCCAGAAAGGTTTTCAGTAAGTTTCCCACTCAACACAACTGTATGAACTTGAAGGAGCTTAAGATTTCAACCCAAGGGGCACCTGGGTGGCCCAGTTGGTTAAGCGACTGCCTTCGGCTCAGGTCATCATCCCAGGATCCCAGGCTTAAGCCCCACATCGGGCTCCCTGTTCAGAGGGAAGCCTACTTCTCCCTCTTCCTCTCCCCTGCTTGCGTTCCCTCTCTTGCTGTCAAATAAATAAATAAAATCTTAAAGAAAAAAAAAATTTCAACCCAAGCAATCTGGCTTCAGAGCTTAAGCTCTTAACTACTACAAAGTTGAAAATTTAAGCGAAATGAATAAATTGCTAGTAAAATATAATTTACCAAAATGGAATTTTAAAAAAACAGTAGAAAGTCTGAAAGCCCTAGAGATGTTAAGTAAAATAGAGAAAACACCAGGCCCAGATTACTTTATTTTTTAGAACTGTTAGAAAAATATATTATGTTGCTGGTCCAATTTTATATATATATATATATATATATATATATATATATATTTCAGAGAATGCTAAAAAAGGGGGGGAGGAAACTCACTCCTTTAATAGTTTAAATTTAGTAGAAATAACTCTCTCTCTCTCTCTCTCTCTCTCTCTCTCTCTCTCTGTAACCCTAATCCAAAGGTAGACAGGCCAGAGCTGGGATAGTCATGAGGCTCCCCAAGGACTCGGGCTACTTCTAGCTCAGCTCGCTGTCCTCCCCTGGTGCAGAACTCACGGTCACGGTCCAACATTGTTGCCAGAGCTGCAGCATCACATCTGAGCACAGAGGGAGGGATTTAAGAAGAGTGTGTCACCTCCTTGGATCACCTGCAACACTTCGGCTTACCTTCCATTCTCCAAATGTAGTCACACGGCAAAACCCAGCTGCCGGGGGCTGGGAAATGTGGTCTTGCAGCTGATTATTCACCTGTTGAACTCAAACTCAGGATTCTTGCTACTTAGAAGGGGAATGGATGCTGGGGTCAGCTAGAGATCTCTACCATTTTGTCTGAGATTTCCGAGGCTAGTATGCACTTGAAACCGAATCCCAAAAAAAAGGACATTATTAAGAAGAAAAACTACAGGCCAAAATCAAATTCAGAAAGAGAATTGCAAAAATCCTAAAGGAAAATCCAGCAGTGGGTTTATCTAAGTAATGGTTTTTCCCAGAGTGGTTTACATTTTTTAAATTCATTAATGTGATTCACTATATTAATAGACTGAGGGAGAAACGTGCCCTACCTGATATGGAGACATATTTTCTTTAAAGATTTTTTATTTTACTTATTCATTCATTTATTTGACAGAGAGAGAGATCACAAGTAGGCAGAGAGGTGGGAAGCAGGCTCTCCGCTGAGCAGAGAGCCCGACGTGGCGCTCGATCCCAGGACCCAGGACCCAGGACCCTGGGATCATGACTTGAGCAGAAGGCAGAGGCTTAACCCACTGAGCCACCCAGGCGCCCCTACACGGGCCGTTTACCCGGAGCCCTCACCTCTGCTCTACCTCTGCCCGCGCCAGACGGGGAACCGCCACTCCCAACAGGCCTGCGGACCTGGGCGGAGCCGTCCCGTCGATTGGCTGTTCCTCAGCCCCGGGCAAGCGACGATTGGTCAGGTCTGGGGAGAGGGTGGGGCTAAGGCCGTTGCGGGAATTGGTAGTTGAGGTCCAAACTCCAGCAGCAGACCAGAGGGAAGCATGGTTCCGCAGTGTGTCTGCGCGCTGGCCCTGGCGGCTCTGCTGCTGCTCGCGACCTCCACAAGCTCCAGCTCGAAAGGCCTGAAGGGCCAGGAGCGTCAGAGGGCGCCGCAGATCCCTTCTCAGTTCAGCCGGGGCGAGCGCTTGGCGATGAAGGAAGCGCTGAAAGGTGAGCCTGGTCCCCTGCGCCCAGCTACGCCCAGATACAGGGCCCTGTCTCCTGGGGCCAACGCGTGCGGGCCGACCCCCACCGCAGAGGGTCCATGACTGCGCTGGAGCTCCCCCACACTCCCCAGACCAGCCCTATCCCGAGTCCCAGCACCTCGTGTCTGGGGTTGGGGACACCACTCTTGCCCCAGTCCTGGCTTCTGGGGGGACTCCGGTGTTGCCTGCCTTGTCCGGAATCTTCCCCGGCTTCCACCATCGCTCCTGCTGCCTTGGCCGTTACCCAGCCTACCCCCTGCTTTTCCTCAGTACTGCAATAGCTTTTCTTTGTACTTTTAACCTTAGAAAGTTTTCACTTCCATTAAATCTCTGATATTTTAAGATAAGACTAAGTTATCTTAATCTTATCTACAGTGGAAGGAAATTGACGCTTAGGTCAATTAAATGACCTTCCCCCAGGACCCCACAGCAAGGAGCGAGCACTAGCGTGATAACATCTCTCACTTGTAGGATCCACCCAACTCCAAAGGACTCTGAAAAGGGGTATGAGATGTTCCAAATATCCTCTCCTAGTTAACAGACACCTCTCCTCTAGACCTTAAACCAAGGTTAAAAACTCACTTGCCTTCTCAGTCTGCATTTTCCGGGAGAAAAGAGGAAAGGTTCTGTTGAGGGCTAGATCCTATGGGATAATGAAATCCTCACCACTGGGCTTAGCTCCAGTGTTTTCCCTTTCATTTAAATAATGGATTAAAAAAACTGCCTACATAAACATGTGCAGGCAAATGCAGGGACCCAATGCTAACTCCCGTGATTGAAGATAAATTGTCCATGTGCCTGAAGGTCTGGAGGCAGAGCAGCACAAATAGTTCTCTGAAAGCCAGCAGGCAGCTGCTCACCCCAGAGTCTTTTTCACCTAGAAGAAAGCAAAAGCTTTCTTTTTTTTTCTTTTTTTTTTATAAAACTTTTTTTTTTAAAGATTTTATTTATTTATTTCACAGAGGGAGAGAGATCACAAGGAGGCAGAGAGGCAGGCAGAGAGAGAGAGGGGGAAGCAGGCTCCCCGCTGAGCAGGGAGCCCGATGCGGGCCTCCATCCCAGGACCCTGAGATCATGACCTGAGCCGAAAGCAGAGGCATTAACCCACTGAGCCACCCAGGCGCCCAAAGCAAAAGCTTTCTTATTTAAAGAACCCAAAGTAGGGGGGCGCCCGGGTGGCTCAGTGGGTTAAAGCCTCTGCCTTCTGCTCAGGTCATGATCTCAGGGTCCTAGGATTCAGCCCCGCATCGGACTCCCTGCTCAGCCAGGGAGCCTGCTTCCTCCTCTCTCTCTGCCTGCCTCTCTGCCTACTTGTGATCTCTGTTAATAAATACATACATACATACATACATTTTAAAAAAAAAACCCAAAGTAAGGACCTTATAACCACATGGCTGTATGACCTCCATCTACTTGTATGGCCTATATATGTATATATACCCATAAATAACCACATGCCTCGAGGCAGAACATTTGAGATCAGATTTTGAGTTTATCTCCTATAGATTCATCTTTTTGAAACTTGACTTCCCCATCTATGTGGTGGGCTGTGATTCGGGGTGGATCCTTAGCAAAACTGATGACAGAGGTAAGCACTGCCTAGGTGCATTTGTTCTTCCCACTGTGTTTTGGGATAGCTAACTCATAACTTCCTGCATTGTCCCCTCCCACAGGTGTTTGTTATAATAAGGGATCTCTGAAAGTGTAAAGCCTTCAGGGCTTAAAGGGATAATAAACCTAATAGCAATTTAAGAACTGAGACATCTGGGTAAAGTGGATGAGATGATTTAGGACCGAGGAGTTTGGGAGCTCCCAAATCCGCCCCTTCCCAGGCATCATGTGCCCAAAATGCTGGCGTTGGCTGAGAGATCAGTGAGACTCTGGGTGAGCCAGCCCATGAGGAATAAATATACTCTGTGTCCACAAAGCCTCCTTCGTGTAGGAACCCAGGATAGTGGGCTTCTCCGGTTCATCGGAGGGATGATGGTTTCAGAGGCAGAGTGAGGCTTAAAAGCAACTTACAGCAGCTTCCTACTTAGGGTTAGGATCCAAAATCTACTCCTGTCCACCTCCCCCTCCCCCACCCCCATCTTGGACTTTATTTTCCTTTTTTTAAACTCTTTTTATTACTATTATAAAAGTTTCAGGTGTACAGCTTTGTAATTTAACATCTGTATACAATGAAAAGTGATCAGCACCGCAAGTCTAGTTCCATCCATCACACACGGTTGACCCCCTTCCCCTCTAGTAACCACTAGTCTGTTCTCTGTATTTATAAGTTCATTTTAATTTGTTTAGTTTCTTTCCTTCCTTCCTTCCTTCCTTCCTTCCTTCCTTCCTTCCTTCCTTCAGATTCCACGTAGGAGTAAAATCATATGGTGTTTATTTTTCTCTGTCTGACTCTTTTGCTTAGCATAATACCTTCTAGGTCCATCTATGCTGTCACAAATGGCAAGATTTCACTTTTTGTGGCTGAGTAATATTCCCGTGTGTGTTTGTGTGTGTGTGTGTGTGTGTGTGTACGTGTGTGTACCATATCTTTTTTTTTTCTTTTTTGCCTATTGAAAAATGTTCCCTTTATTTCTGCATAGGTAATACATTCACATTGTTAAAGCAAAACCTAAAATAGTGTAAGAGCTCTGCAGGGGGTGGGGGTTGTCTCAGGTACACCCTGTCTTCATGGTCCTGTTCCCCACCCACCACCAGCACTTTCTTGCCTCCACAAATAGAGGTAGCTACTTGCGTTAGCTTCCTTTGTATCCTGGAGATCTGGGTAAATCCAAGCAACTATGAATATAGTGAACAGATCATTTTATTCTTTTTTAAAGATTTATTTATTTATCAGAGAAAGGGGAGAGAGCACAAGGAGGGGGAGCAGCAGGCGGAGGGAGAAGCAGGCTCCCCACCCCTCAAGGAGCCCAGTGCGGGACTTGATCCTAGGACCCTGGGATCATGACCTGAGCTGAAGGCAGGTGCTTAACTGACTGAGCTCCCCAGGCGTCCCTTGAATAGACCATTTTAAAGTTAGCCTCGGCTCAGCACTTACAGCACATTAAGCACAGTTCTGAGCACTTTATAAGTGTTAACTCATTTGGTCCTCACAACAGCCCCAGAAGTAGGTCTTGAGGCCCAACAGAAAGAAAATAAAACTGAGGCAGAAAGAGATTGAGAAGCGTGCTTGAGTGGCTGAGCCTGGCAGTTCACAGCGGAGGAAATGCAAACGGCCACATGAAGAGATGCTCAGCTACCTTGGAGGTCAGGGAACTGGAAATGCAAACACCAAGAGCATCTCCTTTTTTATCCACCCACAGGCCAAACTCTGCAAAAGGCGGGTGACTCTCAGCGTATGGAGGTGGGTGCTGGCACTCACAGGCCCTGCTGCTGAGAACAGGAATTGCTCCAAACTTCCGGGAAAACAATGTGGCAGCATTTATGGGTGTTTAGTGATGTACCTTATCTTTATCCATTCATATACTGATGGACGCTCTGTTTTCTTATATTGGCTCTTGTAAATAATGGTATCGTGAACACAGGGCTTTATTTCTTTTAAGAACCACATTAGTCTATAGGCGCCTGGGTGGCTCAGTCAAGTGTCTGCCTTCAACTCAGGTCATGATCTCAGGGTCCTGGGATCGAGCCCCACATCTGGCTCCCTGCTCTGCAGGGAGTCTGCTTCTCCTTCTCCCTCTGCCCCCTGCTCATGCCCTCTCTCTCTTTCCCTCTCTCTCTCTCTCTCTCTCTCTCTCTGTCAAATAAATTTTTTAAAAAAACCCGTATTAGTCTAAACAAACCTGAAAGATCTGGGTATAAATGCATGTTCTGCTGCTTATTTCAGGACAGTCCTGAGTAGCTTACCTCACCCCTTCCCACCTTTGCATTGGAGAAAATAGCAGCGCCTCCCTCACAGGCGCTGTTCTGCCCTCCACAATAAGATCCTGAATGCAGAAGAACTCTCTCTGCACAGAAGGCTGTGGGAAAACCACTGGTGGTTATCATCTGTCATCTCCCATCTCTATCTGCCCCCTACAGGTGCCATCCAGATTCCAACAGTGTCCTTCAGCCCCGAGAACTTGAATGTAACAGCCCTGGCCAAGTTTGGAGAATACATTCGGACAGGTCAGCCACAAGCTGGGGGGCGGGGGTAGTGGCAGAGCAGAACTGCAGACAGTTCTTTTACAAAGTGATGAAGAAGTTTCTTTTGTAACTGACCAGAGGACAGTCAAATTGCTGTGGGCCTATTTTGAGTTTACACACAGTGGGGAGGAATGGAAGCTCCCCAGGAGTCAGAATGGAGACAGAGTAGGGACTATAGCTTTGTTTGGCCTTTGAAAAACTAAAGCATGTAGCTGTCGTGTTGGAGTTTGAACTCTCCCGATCTTTGCCCTAAATGTGTCACAGTCAATAAATATGATGTAATCAAAAGGTAGGACGAGGAAAGGAAATAAGGCACAGGATAGGGAATATAGTCCATCATATTCAAACAGCCGACATGTCAGGACAGATGGTCACTACACGTGTGGTGAAAACAGCATATTATACAAACCTATCAAATCAGCAAGTTGTATACTGAAAACTAAGGGAACATTTGTGTGAACTAAACTCAGATTTAAAAAGAAGAAAAAAGGTAGGACTAGGCATTTCTTCTTCCCGGGCAAGGTTCCAGCAACAGTACCCCATGTTCCTCCCACCCCTACCTCCAAACACACACCTTCACCCCTAGGTACACACTCGACCCACCCGGCCCTTCCCCAGATTCTTTCCTGACCCATTTCTGAGCTTCGAGGCCGTCGGCAACTTTGAGCTGCCCTGTCAGCCCCTCGCCAAAGAAGGGATGGGTCAGGAAGAAAAAGGAGGCTTGGAACTGCCCAGTCCCCATATGGAAAGTGCATGGAGAGTAGTGAGGCCCCCTTCCTAAATCAAAGAAAAAAAACAGCCCCTCCAAAGTTGTCAGAGCTGGGAGGAGCCAGTCCAGGTGTCTAGCGAGCACCCCCCCCCCCAACACTGTCTGTAACCTGAGTAACTGACCCTGACACCTGCACACAGGAGTGTGGCCTTGTGCAAGACAGAGCAGTCTTCTTTCCTTATGACACACACAGTAGGAATGTGATTTTTCAAGTAAAAAAAAGGTCTTTCTCTCTCTCTCTCTTTTTTTTTAATATAAGGGTCATGTTTGGTTCCAAGTAATTTGGATATTGGGGACTGCTATATTTAAAATTAAACACACTCCTCGTCTGTATAGCCCAGTAGCATATACTTGTGATAACATATTACGGGTCACACCAAACCAGATCTTCATCTGTCAGCTGTCACCATAATGGAATCTTGATGTGCCCATTATTACATAGTAGTAGCACATTAAAGTATGAGGAAGAGGAATTATAGAGATTGTCCAGGCAAATCAGGAATCACGCTGGCTTTGTTCCAGAAGGCTTCCTACAGGACGCTGCATGTTTTTAATAAAGGGGTCCCGGGGCAGACATTTTCTATGAAATGGTAGGAAAACCAAAGGAAAGTGTTAAATCTGGCTTTCTCCCTCCCTGCTTTTCATCCCTTTGTCCCTAGTCTTTCCGACAGTTTTCAAAACCAGCTTTATCCAGCATGAAGTCGTAGGAGAGTATAGCCACCTGCTCACTGTCCGAGGCTCAGACCCCAGCTTGCAGCCCTACATGCTGATGGCACACAGTGACGTGGTGCCCGCCCCTGACGAAGGCTGGGAGGTGCCCCCGTTCTCCGGCTTGGAGCGTGATGGCTTCATCCATGGCCGAGGCACGCTGGACAACAAGAACTCTTTGATGGTCTGAAATGCTTTGTTCGCTCTGCCTGGGGGCCCTAAAGAGTTCCCCGTGGCGAGGTTGCTCAGCTGATCCCTGGGAGGCAGGAGGTTATGGCAGAAAAGAACCTCGGCTCCAGGAGACCTAGGTTCCAGCCATCACTTGGTCACTGTCCTTTTCTGGGTCTTGATTTCTCAACTGTGAAACAAGGACTAGAGCAGATCTCCAGCGACCCTTTCAGCTATGAATTGATATATTTATGCTTCCCTCCAGCTGGTAAAGGAGCTAAGCTTCCTCCTCTCCCATCGCCCGGGGCCACTTGAATTTGTTCTCTTTAAAAATAGAGTCCGATGCTAGCCCCAGAAGGCCTGATGCAGGCAGCTGAATGTCACCGATGCCCTGATTCGCCCTCTTCCCTTCTGCTTCCCCCCCCCCGCCCCCAGGCAATCCTGCAGGCTCTGGAGCTCCTGCTGAACCGGAACTACATCCCCCGAAGATCTTTCTTCATTGCTCTGGGCCATGATGAAGAGGTAGAGCCTCCTCACCCTATCAGCCATCTCTAGGACCTCTGTTGGGGGAGGAGGGAGGGAGTTTCACTCTAGTCCAGTTTGCTGCAGGGCCTCCAGAATACGGTGTGGGGGTTGCCAATTCCTCTGGGTATCTATGTGCCAGAACTATCTAAGGCCCTAAACCAAAGTGCAGGTGCCCACACCCTGTGCCATAGATCTGAATTTGTTTTTAAAAGGCTTTATTTTTTTAGAGCAGTTTTAGATTCACAGCAAAATTGAGAAGATATAGAAACTTCCGTTATACCCACAGCACACATGCACAGCCTCCTCATTATCAGCATCACCAGCAGAGGGGTGTTTGTTACAACTGGTGAACCTACACTGATACATCGTAATTACCCAAAGCCCTATTTACATTGGGGTTTACTCTTGGCGTCCATTCTGGTGGCTTGGTCAGTTACACAGTGACATGGGTCTACCATTGTAGTTTCATACAGAGTAGTTTCACTGCCTAGAAATCCTCTGTGCTCCACCTGTTCACCCCTCTCTCCGTCCCCCAACTCCTGGAAACCACGGGGGTTTTGTTTTTTGTTTTTTGTTTTACTGTCTCCATAGTTTTGCCTTTTCCAGACTGTCCTGTAGTTGGACTCATCCAGAATATAGCCTTTTCAGATCAGCTTCTTTCATTTAGTGATAGGCCTAGAGCTGAATTTCTTAACCAACTCCCTGGTAATACCTAAGGCAGGAAGATGTTCCATCAGTGACACCTTGAGAAACATGGGTGTGATAGGAAGAGAACCAACAGGGAGCAAGGAATCAGTGTGTTTTTTCCAGTGATGTCACCTACGTTGACCCTGGGCCAGTCACTCCATTCTGTGGGTCCCAGTCTCTTCATCTGTGAAATGAGGGCGGTCTGGCTGTCCAGCTGAAACATTCCAGGGTCTTGAGAGGCCCGACTGTCTAGGCCCCTTACCCCCTCTCCCTGCTCCCCAGGAAGGAGACTGGGCAGGGAGGTTTTGGAGCCCCCGGCTATGTTGAATAGGTCTCCACTGGCTACTGGAGGTCTGGCTGAAAAGGACTGTGGCCATAGATTCAATGTCTGCAGGTGTCGGGGCAGAATGGGGCTCAGAAGATCTCAGCCCTGCTCCAGGCAAGGGGTGTCAAGCTAGCCTTCATTGTGGACGAGGGTAACTTCATCTTGGACGGTTTCTTTCCCCAACTCAAGAAGCCCTTTGCCATGTGAGTAAAGCACCCCACCCCCCACCTTGGAAGGTGTCTCACCCCATTTCAGATGACCCCAGCCTCATGTCTGTAAGTCATACCGAGGCAACTCTTTATTTTACTCCTCTGGCCCTGAACGTCCACCAGCTTTGTGCTCCCCCTTCCCTTTCTCCTCTAGTGTCAGTTTTTTTAAGCAGCATGCAGCCAATCTCCTAGACCACCAGACCACTCCGCAGGCAGACCTCTGGGCCCATGGGATAATTCGGGGTGGAGGAAGTCGGGAAGGGCCTCTCTGATCCTCTCCTGCAGGATTGCAGTCTCAGAGAAGGGTTCGATTAACCTCCGGCTGCAAGTAAACATGAGTCCAGGCCACTCCTCCGCTCCCCCAAAGGAGACAAGCATCGGTATCCTCGCAGCCGCTGTCAGCCGGTAAGCAGCATGGGCCCCTCCCTTGCCAGACTTGGGTTGGAAGACCTGGTACTTTCCCACTTTGAGTTGGAAGAGGCTAAGCTTCCTGCCCTGGAGCTGGGCTGAGAAGCCACGATGGGGGCCATGGGGAGGACAGAGCCACCAGTACCCAGGCAGGGATTAGAGGTCAGAAAAGGATCTACCCATATTGCAAGCAAGAGCTGGTCCATAAAAGCCAGGGCAGGACCTGAGGGCAGCGGGCTGTGGGTGAGCACAGCAGAGTCTGTCACAGCAATGTTTCCCTCCAGCTGGTCTTTCTTAGCAAAGTGGGAAGACGTATACTAATCCAGTCAATACATGTAACTGATGACCAACATTTAAGGCTCTGTGCTCAGGGGTGGGCATACAGCCATGGAAAGAAACAGACAGCCCCTCTCAAGGAGCTCACAGTAAGCCGCAGAGACCGAGAATTCTGCTGCAGTGCGGTAGGTCACTTGAGAGCCGGGGTGGACCTGCTTGGGCTTGGTGGACAGGAACAGCTTCTGCTGTTGGACCAGAGGTGGTCCCGTTCATGCGCTGAGGTCTCCAAACAGGTGGATCAGTGGAGGTGACAGAGGTGAAAGGGACACCTCCTGGCCAGACCTGTTGAAAAATCCTGTCTCCCTCCTTCTTCCCTTCAGATCGCCGATCTTTAACTGGGGTGGGGGAAGTCTTGAGAACTCCATTTCTCTTCCAGCCTGGAGCAGACACCAATGCCGAACATGTTTGGAAGCGGGCCACTGAAAAAGACATTGCAGGAACTGGCTCATGAGGTGGGAAGAGGCGTCTCCCGCACTCCTGGTCAGCTGTAGAAGAGGAAAAAAGGGTGGCAGAAAAGTAGCTTCCAGAGTAGTAGAGGGGCCCACTGCTGGCCAGCGCCATTCACATGCTCACCTATTCTCAGCCAGAGGCTTAGCCAAGGCACAGGGATCTGACTCTTCGCCGGGGTGTCGGTGCTTCTCTGAGACCCTAAGAGCTGGCACACCCAGGCACCCTCTGGGAGCTGGTTCCCACTTGTCCTCACTCGGGGCTACCGCTGAGGGCTCTCGAGGCAGATCTAAAGCAGGGAGAGACCCAGGCCTCTGGTACAGCGACCCTGATGTGCTGACCCCCTCCGGAATCCTGCTGATCTGGTTCTTTCCCTTTCAGTTCCCCTTCCCCGCCAATATTATCTTGAACAACTTGTGGCTATTTGGGCCCCTTGTAAGCAGGTAAAGTTTTATCTTTCTTTCTTTCTTTTTTTTTTTTAAGATTTTATTTATTTGACACAGAGCAAGAGAGAGATTACAAGTAGGCAGAGAGGCAGGCAGAGAGAGAGGAGAAAGCAGGCTCCCCGCTGAGCAGGGAGCCCGATGCGGGCCTCGATCCCAGGATGCTGAGATCATGACCTGAGCCGAAAGCAGAGGCTTTAACCCACTGAGCCACCCAGGCGCCCTATCTTTCTTTCTTTCTCATCCTCCAGCCCAAACCTGTCCAGTCCCCTCTCCTTGGCATATCTGGGCCTGACTAATCTAATCGTCCCTTCACCACCAGAACAACATCTAATTCATGTACAGGATGTCCCTCCTAGTCCTAAAGATCTCCAAGAGTCAGGAAAGTGGGTGATCTTCCAAACCATTCTTTCTCCACGTTGGACAGTTAGTTCTTCCTAATGTCTGACCTTAGTCCTTTTGCTTTAGGTTAATGGAGAGGAATTACATAAGCAATGCGCTGGTCAGGACCACCATGGCCCTCACCATGTTCAACGCAGGCGTCAAGGTAACATCTCCTGGATTCTCCCCTACACCTTTTCCTCATTGTCCGCCCACTTCTCCATCCTTTGGCTTCATCTCCCGGCCCCTTCATCCTCCTCTGATTACAGTTTGAACAATAGGAAGGCCCAGGGCTGAACTGTACAGTGATACCAGTTGGGCAATCCTCAAAAGCACGTGTTGTAGCTGAGGTCCACAGACCCTCTGAAATTGCTGGCCAGATTTTGTATGTGTGTATCTTAGGGGGTGTCCGTGGCCCTTCTCAGTTTCCTAGGGTTTGTACCCTTTCAAAAAAACCAACCATGATCCTGGTTTGAAGGGAAGTTATTGGGAGTTGTTGTGAACAATACTCATCCAACATGTTAAATATTTACCTAGCATTTTGCATTTTGGTTGGGCAGACTGAAGGTTCTTTTTTTTTTTTTTTTTTTTTTTTTAAGATTAAACATTCCCTACCATCAAGGGTCTTTGGTTATTCTTCACCATACTTGGGAAGGTTGATCCACCTAAAAAATATAATGCATGATGAATGTATTTTACCCTCGTGCTACCCTGGGTCAAAAGAGAGAAACTCACCCGCCACGTATAAAGTCTGTAATAACATTTGTGATGTATACAACGCCTAAAGGCATATGTTAGTCATTTCCCAAAACACACTAAATACTGGGTGCTGCCTCAGGAAGAGACCTCAGTTCTCTATAAGGTTCACTCGTAGAAATAAATTTCGAGTGAATGATTACTTGGATAGATTTTTCTTTTCCAAGAACTACTTTTTGGCAAATTGGTCTACTTCCAGTTGGACTGGCCACGAAGGGGCATCTCTGTTTAAAGGAACAAGGCACAGCCCCCGTGAGTAGCCTGGGCCTAGGCCTTTCTGAAATCTTGAGAGAAGTGAGACCGGTCCAGTTACTACCAGTCCCACCAGCACTACTTTAGGGAGCACTATGACCCTAGCTTACGGGGTGGCCTCGTGGAGCTCTGGTCCCCTGGAGCCCAGGCTGAGTACAATGAATGGCACCTCAGTGAACTTTGAGCATCACTGACCGGAGCGTCCGGTGTGTCCACCGGGCCGGAAATGTCTTCCCGAGAACGCCGGAGTATTCCCCGATATAATAATACCGTGGCCTCGCATGTGAATGCCGTTTTATGCGTCCAGAATACTATCACATTTGTTACTCCTTTTGATCCTGCTCGCAGCCCTCCTGGTACCATTGCCCCAATTGGTATTTGGGAAACAGAGGCACAAACAGGTTATAATTACGCAAAATCCCATGGCTAATTTGTAACAGCCCAGCTCTCCTGCCCCTACTTTAGTGATTTTTTGCACCAAACCAGTTCAAAGAAAGATTCAGAGTCAGGGTGTCTGTTCTCTCATGGCCTCTGAGGAAAAAAATCCATCAGAGCCTTAACTCCCTTCTCCAGTTAGTCTTGGGTTCTTCCTGGGCAGGCAGAGAACAGAGTCGCATTTTGCAATTAGACGTGGGAAACCTCCTTCATCGCCGCCTTCGGGGATCAAGCACAGCACGATGGGGGCCTGCAGCGGTTCGGGGCGCCCTGTCCGGAGTGACCACTGCCTGCTGCGGGGACGGCCCGGGCGCCCCGGGAGGACAGCACATGCAGAAGGCCACCCGTGACGCCGCGCGGGGACAGGAGAGGGAGGTCTGTGTGGCCCCGGAGAAAAGTCTTGGACTGAGCAGCTCTCTGTGACCCCGCTCCACGACCAGGAAGCGTGGAGGTCTGGCTAACGCAGACACACCTCTCTGGCTCTGAGCATATAACCACTTGTCAGGGGCCCCGGGGAGACAAGGGGCCGACTGAATACGGAGCCCTGCGCCTTTCAATCAAATCGGCTTCCTCTCTCTCTACGGATGGTATTTGGCCTTTCCGGGGCGGGAGGCACGTGTGGCTCAGGCCAGGGTTTGTGGTTCTCTCTCCAGGTGAATGTCATCCCTCCAGTGGCCCAGGCCGTAGTCAACTTCCGGATTGACCCTTCACAAACCGTCCAGGAGGTGCGTGACTTCCGTTCCCAGCCGCCGGTGCGGTGTGGGGATGTGTGGTGCTCAGGACCTGGGTGCAGCTGCCATCCCAGGGTCGGCCAGCCAGCTTCTCAACCAACATTGGTTGGTTTATTCGGTAGCAGTTCAGCCTTCTCCAGAGGCTTCCGGGAAGCTGGCTAGGATAGGAGACCTGTGGGTTGGGGAGCTCAGAATCTGATAAACGATAACAATAGCAGCAGGCACAGCCCGCAGGCTTGCTCGGGGTGTGGCCCTGTTCTAAGGTACATGCATGCTCGTTTAATGCCCACGACCACCCTGTGGTCGTCCTTATTTAACAGGGAAACTGAGGCCCAGATTAAAAAGGCAGGTAAGTGATATACCCAAGGTGACACATCTAAGGGTCTAGCTCCAGAACCATCACACCAGACCAGGATCAAAATGATTCGGAATGAACAAATGGCCAAAGGACCAGTGCAGAGAAGGGGACTGTCACTGCCTCTGAGGATCCAGAAAGTGCTTTCTGACCACTGGAAATTTGAGCTACCATGTAAAAGACAAACAGAACTTAGCTAGAAGCCAGGCATTCGGAGTCGGGCTGAAGTAAGGGTGAAGGGGACAGCCCGGGCGGAAGTGGCAGGTGGTGAAAATGGAGTTGGAGCGTGGGGCTCGGGTCCTTGTGTGCCGTGGACAGAGGGAACTGTCAGAGGTCTTCGAACGGGGTCGTGATGTCCTCGGATGTGCTCCTGGGGAGACGGTGCTGCGGAGGAAGAGACGGTCGGGAAGCGTGAGAGCCCCTCAGGCAGCGGCGGTGATGGGGTGGAGAAGCCGGCTGTCAGCAGAATGTCGTGTGTCGTGGGCAAGGGGAGACAGGAAGGCAGGACGGCTCCAGGGATTTTAACCTGCATAGTGGGCCAGGTGCTGATGCCTTTAACCGAGGTGGAGAGTTCAGGAAGTAAAACACGTTGGGAGAGAAGTATAATGGTTGAGAAGTTGGAGAAGCTTATAAATTATAACTAGGCAATTATAAAAACCTCAGGTCTGGAGAGAGAATGAACTAGAGATACAGGATGGAGTGTTATTAACATAAATGAAACCTCTAGAGTCAATAAAATCCCACAGGAAGGTTGTATAAAATTAGAAGTAAGGAGGATCGAGGACAGAGCCTGACAGTGGCCTGCTGGAAACATCAGTTTGAAAATGATTAAAATCCGTGTGTGATTGCAGGCTGTGATGAGTGCTATGACAAAGGGGGACCAGGTGCTAGGGGGGAACATAACAGGGAACCAGACCTCGCGTGGGGTCGGGCAAGGCTTCCCCGGGGAAGTCACACGTGAGCTGAAAGACACAGGCTGGTGTAGCCGTGGTGCAGAATGTTTGGCATCTGCAGGAAAGGCTAGCTTATTTAAACAGCAGGTTGAGCTAAAAAAGAGTTCAAAAGGCAAATCTAATCCTTCAAAAAATGATCTCAAGAGGCAGCCCAACAACTATGGAATGACTAGTATGTTCCAGAATTAAGCAGCTTTAGGGGCAGGTGGTGGTCCCTGAGTCTCTGGTGCAGATCCTCGAGGGTCAGCCACACTTGGACTTCTGTGGTCCTTTCTCCCTACGCTCTTCGCCCTGGAGGGTTTTGTTTGTCCTCACACAGGGTGGGAGGCACACCCCTCCCTGCAGGGGGGCGGGGAATGGACTGGTTGCCCAGCACTCGGGGGAAGCAGGGAACCGGTGGGAGCCCTGGGCTCTGCTGCTTTTCATCGAGTGCCAGCCTTTGTCCTCTCCCTGGAGGATCGCGGGGCCAGGAAATCACTGAATTCCCCCCATTGAACTTCCTTCTACCAGTTTTTTTCCACCCGCGTTCCAACTCCATGCCCTTTCCAAGGGCTGTTTTCCACCAGCTGGGGCTTTCATCTCCCCAGCTTCTGGCACTCTTCCCTCCTCTCTGGTCCTCCACCAGAGTGGCCTTCCTTCCCAGTCTATCATGAAATCCCTGGAATCCCTGGGTGCATCCAGCCCACCTGCCCAGTGAGGAACGGAAAGCCTCCAGCATCGGAAAGCACGCAGCACCCTTTTGTGCTGGTCCCTCCCTGCCCCCCAGCCCCCCTTTCCGTGCATCAGGTTCCATGCTTAGACACTGCTGGTCTGAAGGCCAAGGGCGCAGGGCCTTGGGCTGGATCCAGCAGGAGCATAAACAGTTCCCAGTGCCCTCGTCCTCCATCTCTAACTGGTGTCCCCCATGTTGTGGATGTTGAGAGGTCTGCAGCACCTCTGGGTGAGGAGCGGTCTTCAGAAATGTCATCAGCTACCCTGTAGAAGGTTTGTTCTGTATGGGCCTCAAGGAATAAAAATAAGATCACTGGGAGATGTTTCAGAAAGCCCCCACTTGGGGCGCCTGGGTGGCCCCGTGGGTTAAAGCCTCTGCCCTCGGCTCAGGTCATGATCTCAGGGTCTTGGGATCGAGTCCCGCATCGGGCTCCCTGCTCAGCAGCGAGCCTGCTTCCTCTTCTCTCTCTGCCTGCCTCTCTGCCTACTTGTAATCTCTCTCTCTCTCTCTGTCAAATAAATAAATAAAATCTTAAAAAAAAAAAAAAGGGAAGTCCCCACTTGAAGGAGAGTTGAGGAATATGGTGCTTGGATGGTAGTGAGCATCTCAAGGGGTGGATAATGGCCATGTCTCTATGGAGTGTGAGACAGAAGATTCCTTCCTTTCTTCATTCATTGCTTCACCAAGTGTTTACTGAGTGGCTGCTATGAGCTAAACATTCTTCTGAGCACTTGGGAGAACAGTGCTCATGACAGCCAAGATTCCCATCCTGATGGCCCTGATGTTCTAGTGGGGAAGGGACAGCAATAAGCAAGTGATCAAATACATGACCAAGTTGGTTTTTTAAGAGGCAAGTACCATACAGAAAATCCTAGGATGTTGTGTGACTAAGTGACTCTGGGGTGGGGTTGGAACAGAATCAGTCCTCCGAGGTGATATTTTCCCTTGGACCTGATACAGAACAGAGACCTGGGAACGGCTTCCAGGCAGCAAGGGCACAGGCCTCTAATTTCAACAGAGGTGAAATGCTGCCGATCTGGCTCGTAAATACTGTGTCCCATGGAGGATATAAAATAAAAACGGGAGAGGGGTGAGATGCTACAGGAAGCTATATCCTTATAAAGGAGACATTCATAACCGAGTTGCTCAAAGGCAGGACGGATGATAACACGTGATGGTGAGCCTTCCGCCAGGGAAGCATCCACGTAGCGCTCACAGCCCCCTTACCAGGTCGGTGCTCCTGTTACCCTTACGTCAACAGACCAGCGGGCTGAGGCAAAGGGCTTAAGGAGCTCGCCCAAGGTCACACAGCTCGAAGTGGCCACCCATGGCACAAAGTTGGGTGTCACTCCTCAATTTGTCCGCATGCCCCTCTCCCGGCTCAGACTGGCTCTTCTCTGTTTCATGTCCTTCCTTTAAATTCTGGCTCAAAACCCACACCACCGAGGAATCCGTCTTAATGAACACTGTCCTCTTGTGGGCGCTGTTGTACACCACCTCCGACTGGGTGTGCTTGGGAAGCAGTAAAGCAACATCTTGTGAAGTCAGAGACCGGGTTCAGATACCCAGCCCAGCGACACTAACTATCATCCTGGACAGGTTACTTACTGAGCCAAGTCCCACTCTTTTTATTGGTTTGTATCTTTTAAATTTCTTGTCTCCAGCATCCCTTGCACGCCTTTTATGAAAAGAGAAATGAGGTGGCCCCTCCTCTTGCATCGGGACCTGGCCTAAGAGTTAGTGGGAAATCTGAGCTCCTGTGGTCCCTGTGGCAGGAGGGTCCCATCCGTGTGCCCTCTTCAGTTTCTAGGGGCAGGAATGGAATGTTCAAGTAATTTGTGACAGGGGTCAGCAGGCATAGTCCAAACCCACCTTACAGGGGGTGACAGGGATCCTCCTGTTGAAGGTACGTCAGGACTGTGTGCTAATTCATGTACTAGAGGATTTCGGACAGAGTGCTGGAGTCAAAATAAGCTCTGATAAGCGAGTTGTCCTCCACTACCCCCAAACTAATCCAACAGCAGGGAATTTGGTTTGGCTCAATGGTGGTTTCTAAGCCAGAAATAGGACCCTCATTCCTTTCCAGACTCAGCTCCTAGCATGCTTCTAGGGGACACTGCCGTAAAAAGGGGTACTCTTGAGATAACGTCCCCCCATGCAGGTAAGCCTCAGCTATGGGACACCCCTCTTTCTAGGGCAAAGCAACTGCTGATCGGATGGGACGAGACTGGTGCTGGGGCTTTCCCTGGGTGGCAGGGTAGGCTGGGGGGCCCTCCCTTTGCCAGCCTCCCTGTCCATTCTCACATATCTCCCCGTGACCTGATCCTCAGGGTCTGGTCTATGTCCTGCCTGGGACCAGGACTTGGCGTTGGATTCAGCTCTAGTTGTTTCAGACTGAATTTTCTAGGAGCTTCCTCGGGTTCCTTCCTGAGGAAAGGAGGCAAAGAGAAAACTTGAATACCAGTCCCCCAACTTCTGACTTTGGTCTGTGTTGAGCTCATCTTCCTGGCTCCAGTGCAGTTGGTTACAAACAGGAAGCAGGGATGCCCAGAGAGGAGGAAGAAAAGTGTTTGACCCTTTCCTCAACTGTCTGAGATTCCCAGGTTGAAGTGAGGTCATCACATCTGTCACCCTGCCTCAAGATGGTTGTGTTCCCCTTTCTACCGTGTCTTCTGTATTCCATCCGGCCCATGACTCACAGCCCAACAGGAAGGACATATGATTTCCTAATTTTCTAATTCCCTGCCTGCCTCGTGGCTGTAAGGCAAGCCTCCTGAACATTTAACCTCAGTCCACCATGCTGTAAATTGCTTGCCAGGAAGACTCAACTCTTCCATCTCCTACTGCCAGTCAGCTGAAATTGACGACCCAGTGCAAAAATGAGCTCCCCTGTAAACTCCAAGGCTCTCCTTACTACAGAGAAATCAGAGCTATTTCAGTTCACGTGGTACTTGGATAGCAGCTAGTAAGAACTCAAACTCCCTCTCTTTGCTCCCTCAAGGTCCTAGACCTCGTCAAGAACATTGTGGCTGACGACCGGGTCCAATTCCACGTGTTGACTGCCTTTGACCCCCTTCCCGTCAGCCCCTCTGATCCTCAGGCCTTGGGCTACCAGCTGCTCCGCCAGACCATACAGTCCATCTTCCCGGAAGTCAGCACTGTTGTCCCAGGTAATGACTTCATCGGCTATGGCTGGAGGGAGGTGGGGACTAGAACTGTTTCCTCTCTAATGTCTCCTGCCCCACCTCCACCCCAGCTGTTCAGCCTGGAAACATCTGGCTGCTTCCCCTCGTGATGAGATTGGAACTCTATTTTCCCCTCAGAATGGAAGTCAAAAAGCAAACAGGAAAAGAGCAGAAACAATAAATTAGGTCAGTCATGCCTGGGTCCTAGCTTAGCCTAGTCCAGCCTCTCTGGCGTGGAAGACAGGATCAGCCCAGCCCAGAACTACACCCCCACACACACTCACACACTCCTCTGGAGGAGCCACAGAAGGGGCCAAGTTTCTCTGAGGCTGGTTCTGGTCCGTCCTAGGATAACAGCTCAGCAACAGAGCTCAGAAATGCCTCCCTGCCTCTACCATTGGCAGGAACCCCCTTCCCCTCTCCCAGCCCAGACCAGTCCCAGCAGCAGTGCTTCTGTGCCCCTTCCTTAGTCTTCCAAACCTATGCTGGGGAGACAGTGGTTCCCCAATTTTAAGAGTGGAAGAGGATTACCTAGGGAACTCATTAAAGTGCAGATTACCTGGACCCACTCCCAAAGACTCAGGCTAACTAGATCTGGAGAGGACGCTGGAATCTGCCTTTTTAACAAATTCCCCCCAGTGGACTAGGTGATGGCTGCCCACAATGTGAGGATCTCTGGTCCATGATGTGAGGAGGAGACCCCCTAATGCTAAGACCAGGTTTTTCAAAATCTAGGTTTAATCCTGGATTCTCTTATTTGCTTTTTTTTTCTTTTTTTAAGATTTTGTTTATTTGAGATAAAGAGAGTGAGAGCAAAAGCAAGTTGGGGGAAGGAGAGGGACAAGCAGACTCTGTACCGTGGGTCCCGATCCCAGGACCCTGAGATCACGACATGAGCCAAAAGTAAGAGTCAAGAGTTGGACACTTAACCAAATCACCCAGGTGCCCCAGATTCCCTCATTTTCAAAGCACACACTTCGGACCCGCCTCTGTGCTGGGCATGGGCCCTTAAGGAGCATACAGTGATGCTCTGTATGCACAAACTCAGGTGTGAAAAGGGCAGCCTTGTTTGTTTTTTTTTTTTTTTGGTTTTTGGTTTTTTTATTATTTGAGAGAGAGAGAGTGTGAGAGAGAGCGCATGAGAGGGGAGAAGGTCAAAGGGAGAAGCAGACTCCCCATATTGCTGGGAGCCCGATGTGGGACTCGATCCCGGACTCCGGGATCATGACCTGAGCTGAAGGCAGTTGCTCAACCAACTGAGCCACTCGGGAGCCCCAGCCTTGTTTTTTAATCAACTTAAATCTGGCTCTAAGCCCCACTCCTCAGGAAATTCAACCTCAGGAACTGTTGAAGCCTCCAGGCACCCCCATCACCACCCTCATTTTGAATCCGGCCCTCGAGGTCTTCGGTAGCAACATAGCATGGGAGCCCCTTGGCCCATGGTCATCAGTCGTTGGTGGTTACCTTGGACATCCATGGCCTAGCTAGAAAGTCACTTTGGGTTGGAGATTTCCTCTGATTTACTGGCATGTTCAGGGAGTGGGATCTTTGACTCTGGACCTAAGACCCCACCTCCCTGAGCACACCAGGCAGCCATCCCCTCTGAGGTCTGCCACCTCCTCCAACTCCTGCCACAGAGCAAGGCCTGGGTCCCCACTATCCTGGCCCTCGTAGTCCCAAGTCTTCTTTCTTGGCCCTCAAAGGCTCCCTGAACTACCCTCTCCCTTCTGGGGTGCCCACCATAATCCCATTAACAAGGTTAGGCCTTTACAGAAAAAAGATAGGCAGACATCAACTGGTAGAAATCCCCAAAGCCAGGAGTTTGAAGGGCCTAATTGCCCATTTGAAACCAGGAGTGGAAAATGGAACAAAATGCAAATTAACATCTCATATCATCCCACCATTCTTTAATTGGTGCTTCAGCGAGGGGGGGTATCTTTCTCAGAGACCATGCCCACCGGGGGACAAGTCCCAGCCCTGGCTGGAGTGTGGGATTAGCTGCTACTACCTTCAAGAGAGCAACACACTGGAGACTGTCCTGGGACTTTCCTAACCTGAAGTTTGACTCTTGGAAGACAAAGTCATCATTCAGAGGGTGAAAATAACAGGAAATTATGTTCTACTTTAAGAGGACTGTACTTTATAGCAGTAAAGCTCTCTGGGGGGTGTTTATTTCAGAGCTAGGGTGATGTAAAGAGAGCTGAGGCCATAAAGAACAGATACCTAGGTTTCTAGAGAGCTCAATTTCTGAAATAGCCCAACTAAGGGTATAAACTGAAGGTATTGGCCTCTCTGGTCATCGTGGAGAGAGGACGCTTCGGTCTGGATCATTGGAGGGATAACTCCCTAATGTCCTGGGGACAAGATTCCATGCTTCCAGCTAAAAGGGCGTTTTAGTAAGGTTTTGAGAGTGGGTAGCCTGAAGGACAAAAATTCATAGCTGCAGGCTCCCAGGAGGGCCCTGGTGATGTTCTTCTTGACCCGGAGGTCCTCACTTCCTAGTTAGCCCACCTCCCACGACTACCTTGGCCTGGCGGCTCCCATGAAGCCCACTCTTCTTGATTTTCCCCATCTAGGCATTTGTATTGGCAACACAGACAGCAGACACTATACAAACCTCACCGCTGGCATCTACCGGTTCAACCCCCTCTACCTGACTCCTCAGGACTTCCGCAGGTGAGTGAGTGGAACGGGTTTGAACAGCAAGGGCAAAAGAGGAGATCCATCTGACCTATCCCCACCGCATTCTCCTGCCAGGCCACAGAATGGGGGAAAGTCAGGGATTGCACAAACTAAAATGAAGACATTATTGAACCCAACTGGCCAACTTCCTCATTGGCAGAGGCTTGCCACTCCCCAGAATGTATGGGAATTGGCCACTGTTTTTCTGGGATGAAGATAATCAGATGATTGGAAAGGACCTGGTAGAAGAAGTAGGACCCCTGGGTATGGTCCCCCCCCTCCTCCCTTTGGGGGAGTACTTACCCTCTGGACTTCATTTTCTCTCCAAAAAGGGAGTCTCCAGACTTCTCAATTACCACTCAGTGAAATCCAGACCTATTTGTGGTCAAAGATGGGCACACACTTTGAATTCTCAGAAGAAAACACACTGTAGGAATCTAAGACGTGGTCACCAATTTTAACTGCTATGTGTGAATTACTACTTTGTGGGGGGTTCTTCAGCAAATTTTTAGTTGTGGGGTGGGTAGGAGGAGTTTGTTGAATTCCATTTACCTTTCTGTTCCTTGTCATACCCAGACCTGATTTCCTCACCATAAGTCAGCGGCCAATAGAACGAAAACATTTGAGTATGAGCAAAAGAACAGCTTCATGGGTTTTGTTGGTTAACTGGGACAGGAGGTTGCTACTCTGTTTCCTTTATCTTTGAGGTTTCATGTGTGGTTTGGGTCTGTGTTGCATTGTGTGGGGGCGGGTCACGAGCACACGATCTGATGGGAAGTTCTCAGGTGAAGAAGAGGCCCCCTCTGGGCCCCCAGTAATGTGGGGGCCAGGGGACTCTGGCCTGAGAGAGACTTCAGAAGATAATTTCCCCTCAGAGGAGAAATTACCACATAGATTCCCGAGCAGGAAACAACTCTGAACTCCCCAGGATTTTATTATGATCATATTCCCAGCACCGTTCTCTGCCATGGGGCTGGACCCTGGAGAGATGACCTCCGTGTCTCATGAAACCTCACTTCTTACGCCTGGAGGGTCAGAGGCCAGTGGCTTCCGGGGACATGGGTAAGGGGTGCTCTGTGGTAACACTTGCGCTCCAGCAGTTGGCCCTCTCCTCTCTTCCCCAAAATTCTCGCTCAGCATCCACGGAATCAATGAGAAAATCTCCATCCCGGCCTACGAGACCCAGGTGAAATTCATCTTTGAGTTTATCCAGAATGCTGACGCAGACCCGGAGCCAGCACCTCACAGGCACGAGCTGTGAGGTCGAGGAGCCAGCGGTGTAGGGGTGCGACCTCAGCCGTGACTAACCCAAGGCGGAAGCCAATGTTGATGAAACTTTGGGTCAAAACCACTTGGTGATCCATCACCCACCCACCTTACTCACTCCACAGTCACCAAAGAACAAGGCCAAGGGGTAGGGGCGGGCGGGCGGGAGCCTGGCTTCTTCCTTCCTCCAAACAGCTGCACCCCTTGGCTGAACCAGCATTCACTGCTTCCGTGTCCCGATCTTAGAAGTTACCAGGCTTGTTGGTCTCACGCTGGTTATTTAACTGCGCCTTGTTGAGGCCTGACTCCATGAACGCAGATTTGGAAAACCTCACCCAGGTTTTACCTTCTAGAGGTGTTTAATTTAGGGCATGCTCTCCAGGCTGCCTTCTCCCATCACCGATGTGTCTTTTTGCTGTGACTGCCTTTCTCGTCTCCCCCCGACCTTGGATTTTTCAGCTGGCCCTTCATCTCCCCTCTCCTGCCCTTGCATCCCTCCAGTCTATGCTACATCTGGAGCAGAACTTAGTCAAACTGTGATACCACTGTCATTACAACAACCGGTCAAATAAAGCGAGCGATGCAGCACGGAATGGTCACTGAGAGATGGAACTGAGGCAGGGGGCTTTGCAGGAATCCCAGAACCTCCTGATTCTGGAGGCTGGAGGCTAGAGAAGAAAGCCTCTGTCCTTGGGCTCCTCCCAAGGGCTCCCCTCCCCTGTCCTGTTCCTGCCACCTGCTGCTGCTGTCCTGCCCCAGGAGGCACTAATCTGTGGAAACATTTCCCTGGCACATCCTATGGGCTGAGCTCCCAAGAGAAGGGTACTCCCGATCCCGCCCCGAAGTGAGGCCCGGGACCAGCCAGGCTCTGGCCCTGGCATCAGGTCCTGTCCTGACTTCTCGGAGGGAGTGGGGAAACAAGGAGGAGCCTGGCTTGAGGGGCTCTGGCCCAGGTGGTGGGCAGAGGAGAGGCAGCTCACTTAGGGCACAGCAGCGCTCCTGTCCTTTTTCTCTGGAATGCAAGCCCGAGCGGATTTGAATCTGCTTAGTAGCTGCCAGGTGGGAGCATTGGAAGGCAGCCTTTCTTGGCTCAAAGCTGGGAGCTGAGCTTTGTGAGTCACAAGGGAGTTGGGGTCAGAGAGGGAGACAGAGGAGCTGGGACTTGAGAGACTCCCTCTTTTTTGCTTCACCAAAGACCTTTCGTGTCTTCCTGGCGTTTGACAGCAGAAGGTTCCTTTTTCTACCTCACAACCCCCATACCCCATTCACCTTACCTTCCTCCGTGCCCTTGGCCATGGGCTCTTCCTTGGAGTTTAGGCTTAATGGAAAGAGTTAGAAACACAGTGTGGGGAGTTTTTGAGCTTTTTTGCTCCTCCCCCGAAGATTCACATTCCTTCCCTCACCCTCCCTTTTTTTGTCCAATTCAGAACTTAATTCAGCCTTTGTTAGAGGGTGAGCTCAAGAACAGACATAATCCTTCACCTTCATACAGAGCTGTACAAAGTGCTTTCGTACACCTGATTTCATCGGAGCCCCGCAAGAGCTCCATGAAGAATGTATTGTTAGCCCTTCTTACAGAGAACGAATTGGTTCTCCGAGGGGTTACACACCTAGCTACGGGCAGATACAAACCCATGTCACCCGGCCCCAAGTGCACCGTTGTTCCATGGTCCCAACTAATGGAGTCTACTTCCCATCCCTTCTCTTCCTGAATCCTCACAACAGCTCCAAGGTGCTCGTGCTCCATTTTCTAGATGAGGCAGTTTGGCCCCAGAGATGAAGTAATTTGCCCAAGGTCATGCAGACGGATGTTGGGGGCAAAGTCTCTCTGAGCCCCAAGCCTGTGCTGAGAGTACTGAAGAGGAAGGAAACTGAGACTCAGAGAGGTCATCTGCTCGAGATCCCACAGCTCTTAAGGGGCAGCCCTGAAATTCAAATGCCAGGCAAAAGTCCAGTGCCTTGGCAGTTGCACCCCACCGCCCACCCCAAGACCCTGTGATGTGCAGCTCATTCATTCCGATCCAAGGAGATCTCAAGGACAAAGGCTGTTTTACCGTTGGCTTTGGTTCTTAGCTCAAGCTCTCACTGTTCCCCTAGCTGACCTTTCTCTATTCACACCTCTCCCTCTGTCTGCCAACATTCCTTACCACCCCCACCCAGCTCTGGGTTCAGCTTTTTTTCCCTTCCCTGAGTTTGGGGACAGCTGGGTCTCTAATAATCCATGGCATAACTGGAAGAAGAAAGAGCAGGGACCTTGTCCCCATTGGGTGTCACCGCTGTCTTCTAGTGCCCGAAAGAATAGTCTCTCCAGATGCTGGAGTGGGGAGGAAGGCCCTTGAAAGGGACCTGCTCCAAATCCCAGTTCTAAGAATGCAGACCTTCCAGCCCTGTGGTCCTTGAAGGCTTCTGGAAAGAGTGACCGATAGTGCTGGCTAGACCGGGACAACTTGAGCTCTAAGACTCTGGGCAGGAAGGAGCAATGAATCTGGAACTTTCCTGCACCCCTACCTGCATCCATCTACCACTCCACAAATCCACCTTGAAAAAGCCCCTGCAGTAATCGCCAGTATACCCTACATCCCCATTTAGGACTTGGCTTAAGCTTCTTACTCACACCGCACTCTCTGAGGTTGGAAGGAAGACAAAACAGTCATAAGCAAAGAAGCTGGGAAAAGAAAGGAAGACAGTGTGGTCAGAGTCCTTGGATGTCGAACCCGGGTTGCTAAAAACTTGGCCATTCCAGATCCAGTGTTCTCCCCGAGAGGAGGTAGTAGAAAGACACAAAGTCTGTATTCATTCATGTTTTTGAAAATCTAAGCCTAAATAATTCTATAAAAATGAAACTACTTGCTGTTTTACTGTTCGGTATCCGTGTAGCTGTCAAGGATAAGTAGCATGCTTCATATCTGTTACATCCAAACCTACAAATGTCAAAATGTAAGAACAATATTAAGTGTTTAATACCAAAAAGTATTTCTCAGCCACCATGGGCAATGTCGGAAATACCGCGCTAGCTCCTAACGACGTCCAGAACCAGAAATTGGAACTCAAAGAGGAGCAGGAAAATGGACACTCAGCAGTCCTGAGAAAGAACGTGTCACACAGGAATCCGTTGCAGTCATGCTATCTGAGAGGAAGGATTTGACAAGTCAATTTTCTTTTCTCTTAGCTAAGCATTTCGACAGGTCAGTTCCTCCCTGCACTCCAAAGCCACGTGTGTCTCTGAAGTCTACAGGGACAAGAGCTGCACATCTTCGGGGTGTTCACATGTCATTTGTTTTCTGACAACATGGGGCAAACTCTGTTGGGAAGTGTTTCTCTGGGGCCTGAACTATGTTAGTCTCGGGAATATGTGGGTCAGGGGACAGATTGCTCTACATCGGCACTGAATCCCAAGTGACAGAAACATCCTCAGGGTTTTTTTATAATTTACTTGAGAGAGAGAGAGCACGAGTGGGTGGGGCAGGGGGAGAGAGACTCTGAAGCAGACCCCGAGCCAAGCACGGAGCCGGAAGCAGGGCTCCGTCTCTCCACCTGAGATAAGGACCTGAGCCAAAACCAAGAGTCACACTCTCAGTGGACTGCGCAGCCCAGGCGCCCTGGTTTTTGTTTTGTTTTGTTTTGTTTTTAAGATGTCATTTTTAAGTAATCTCTACACCCAACGTGGGACTTGAACTCACAACCGCAAGATCAAGAGTAGTGCCTTCTGTCAGCTGAGCCAACCAGGAGTCCCACCCCTGGGTTTTTAATAGATTTCATTATCTGGTTGTTTCCTCAAAAAGTGAAACGTAGGGGCGCCTGGGTGGCTCAGTCGTTGGGCGTCTGCCTTCAACTCAGGTCACGATCCCAGGGTCCTGGGATGGAGCCCTGCATCCGGCTCCCCCTGCTCAGCAGGAAGCCTGCTTCTCCCTCTCCCACTCCCCCTGCTTGTGTTTCCTCTCTCGCTGTATCTCTCTCTGTCAAATAAATCAATAAAATCTTAAAAAAAAAAAAAGTGAAACGTAGAGTTACCATATGAGCCAGCAATTCCACTCCTACATATGTACCCAAAAGAACTGAAAAGAAGTACTCAAACAAAAGTTTGTACACAATAGCTCATGGCATCACTATTTCTCATACTCAAAAGGTAGAAACAACCCAGATGTCCGTTAGCAAATGAATGGGATAAACAAAATATGTTCTATCCATACTGTGAACTAATTTTCAGCCATAAAAAGGAGTGAAGTACTGACACACACTACGACATGGAGGGACCTTGTAAACCTCATGCTGAATGAAAGAAGCCAGATGCAAAAGGTCACCTATAGCATGGTTCCCATTTATATGAAATGTCCGCAGTAGGGAGATCCACAGAGACAGAAAGCAGGCCAGTAGAGCTGGGGGAGAGGGGAGTAAATGCTTAATGGGCAAAAGGTTTCCTTTTGGGGTGATGAAAATGTCCTGGAACTAAATAAAGCTGGTGGTTGCACAACACTGTGAGTGTACCAAATGCCAATGGATTACATGCTTTAAAATGACTCATTTTTATATATGAATTTTACCTCAATAAAAATAAATTCTATTTGAGGTATTTAGGAGGTGGAGTCAATGGATGGCACTTGGTCATTGATGGGTAGTGGGGAGGTCGGGTAGAGGAAGGCGTCAAGAATGACTCCCAGGTGGCGGACCTGAGCAAATTGGAGATGACTTCATTTACTGAAGAAGGAGCAGATATCTAGGAGGTGACAAGCTCCATTTTGGATATGATGAGCTGGAAGTGCTGAGACATCCAAGCCTAGAGCTGAGAAGAAAAGTCTAAGACAAAGGTATCTGGGAGTCATCAACTGAACACCATAAATTGACCCTGTGAGAGTGAATGAGATTCGCTATCTGAGGGTCCAATTGAGGAAGGAGAACTCAATTTGTAAATTTAAATTAAAATGTCAAAAGATGTATTTGATAAGGGACTGCTATCCAAAACATAACCAAAAAACTCTTAGAACAAAAGGAAAACAAACAACCTGAATAAAAATTGGGCCAAAGACCTTAACAGACTGGAGGGGAGGGGGGTGGGGGGTGGGGTAACTGGGTGATGGAAATTAAGGAGGGCACGTAATGTAATGAGCACTGGGTGTTATGCAGGACTGATGAATCACAGATCTGTACCTCTGAAACCAATAATACATGATATGTTAATTAGTTAAATTTAAATAAAAAATGTTTAAAACAAAAGACCTGCGGTGCCTGGGTGGCTCAGTCGGTTAAGCGTCTGCCTTTAGCTCAGGTCATGATGCTGGGATCCTGGGATCAAGCCCCGCACCAGGCTCCCTGCTCAGTGAGGAGGCTGCTTCTCCCTCTTCCTCTGTGTGCCCTGCCACTCCCCCTGCTTGTGCTTTCTCTGTGTCAAATAAATACATCTTTAAAAATAAATAAACGGCACCTGGGTGGCTCAGTGGGTTAAAGCCTCTGCCTTCGGCTCAGGTCATGATCTCAGGGTCCTGGGATCGAGGCCCGCATTGGGCTCTCTGCTCAGCAGGGAGCCTACTTCCTCCTCTCTCTCTGCCCGCCTCTCTGCCTACTTGTAATCTCTCTTTCTCTGTCATATAAATAAATAAAATCTTTAAAAAATAATAAAAATAAAAATAAACAAACAAAAGACCTTAACAGACATCTCGCCAAAGAAGATTTGTAGATAGCAAATAAACATATGAAAAGATGCTCCATACCATCAATAAAATGCAAATTAAAACAATGAGATATCACCACACACCTGTTAGAATGGCCAAAGTCCAGAACACTGACACCACCAAATGCTGGTGAGGATATGGAGCAACAGAAACTCTCTTTCACTGTTGGAGGGAATACAGAACAGCTTTGGAAGGCAGTTTGGCAGTTTCTCACAAAACTCTTACCATAAGATCCACCAATTGCACTTCTTGGTATTTACCCAAAAGAGTTGAAGATGTTTATCTACACAAAGACCCGTTTCACAATTGCCAAAATTGGAAGCAAAGAATATGTCTTTCGGTAGGTGAATCGATAAACTGGGGTCCATCCACACAATGGAATAGTATTCAGCACTAAAACGAAATGAGTTATCAAGCTGTGAAAAGACATGGAGGAAGCTTCAATGTGTATTATTAAGTGAAAGAAACCAGTCTGAAAAGTCTACACTCTGTATGGTTCCAACTGTAGGACATTCTGGAAAAGGCAAAACCATGGAGATAGGAAAATAATCCGATCCGTGGTCGTGGGAAGGCGGTGTTAGGAACAGGCAGAGCACAGAGGATTGTTATGGCAATGAAAATACTCTGTATAACACTCTAATGATAAACATACCATTATACCTTTGTCCAACCCCATAGAATGTACAGCACCAAGAGGGGACCTTAAGGTAAATGATAGACTTTGGGGAATTACAATATGTCAATGTTGGTCCATCCTTCGTAGGAAATCTACCACTCTGGTGAGTGATGTTGATAACGTGGGGCTGTGTGCATCAGGGCAGGAGGTATACAGGAAGTATCTGTGTCTTTCTCTCATGTTATTGTAAACCTAAAGCTACTCTTTTTTAAAAAATTGTCTTTTTTGAAAAAATAAGAATGTGTCAGACAACCACACAGAAAATTTGAAATAAGGCATTAAAAATCAGTATAAATTTAAAAATACAAAGTATCTATGCTTAAGGACCTTGCAATCTACTTGGGAAAACAAAACCAGCATGTCGAACAACAAGTCCACGTAAGATAAGTCTCAAGCTATGTAACTGATACCATCACAAAGTACCACACTGTCTTCCCTCTGCACCCCAACACGCATCCAGCTACGTACTGAAAAACCTGTTCCCCAAAAATGCCACATTCTCCCTGGCCGGCCTGCCACTTGGCTGTTTGCTCCAACTAGAATGCTTTTCTCTATTCCCAGTTCTTTTGGGCATTGATTTAGGAGTGGAATTGCTGGAGATGTGGTAATTCTAGGCTTAACTTTTTGAGGAAACAATGAAATGTTTCTACAGTGGTTGCACCCTTTTACATTCTCACCAGGAAATGTACAAGGGTTTCAATTTCTCCACATCCTTGCCAACCTAAGCTTATTTTCTGGGCTTTGCTTTTTTTCTTTTTTTTAATGGCCAACTTAGTGAGTGTGATGTGGTATCGCATTGTGATTTTGATTTGAGTTCCCTTAATGACTAACCTAAATAACTTTACAATATACCTACCTTTTACCAATCCATGGACTTGTTTGTGACCTATTGTGTTGCAACAGCCCACTTCATAGTGTAATTATTAGGATAAAGTGAGCTAATAGATAAAACCACACAGGAAGATTCAACTGAAGCATCTCCATGACTTTGAAGACTTCCAGAGCCTTCCCAGACAAAGTTCGGTGTTTCTTTCTACGACAAAGGTCTGTTTCCGTTAAAGCTTCCCAGGAGGTTCTAATATGCAGTCGTGGTTGAAAACCACCAGGTTGGGGTGCCATTCCCCAAACTGGTCAGATCACGGGAATCATCTGGGGCACCAATTAAAAAGGTGGATTTCCTGGCCTGGCACCTGATTCTGGAAACTGAATTTCCAGAAGAGAGGCCTGGAAATCCATATTTTAACAGAAGTGCTCACAGATATTTCCAAGGACCAGCCCAGTTTAGGAAACCCTGGCCTATTGGATGATTAGAGAACAGTGAACATGGAGGGCAGTTTAAAATGATAATCTGGATTGCAGATTAGGATCCTCTTGAGTACTGGCTCTGGAAAGATAAAGATTACCCATTCTGGCTAATGACCTAGCATAGGGATGATGCCCTGAGACTAGTTCCCCATGGGCATCCGGGGTGCTGAAGACTGTCCGTCTTTAACCCTTTCCAGGTAGGAGTGCCTGCACAGTCTGTGAAGGCTTGACTTCGGTGTGTGTCCCAGGGAGAGCCTGACCTGCCCCTTCCATGTGCCTCGTCCTTAATGATGCCTCTTCCTCTTTGGTGGAATCAGAATATTCCTACTATGTGCAGGAAGTGTTCCCAATGCTTCCTCGCAGCATCTCTGAAAAGGGGAGTGGTGCCTCCATTTTATAGATATGGCTGAGAGACATAAAGGAGCTTGCCCAAGGTCACACACCTAATATGTGGCCAAGCATGGATTCAAAGCCATGTGATTACAAAACTGGGCACATGCCCCTCTGCAGGACTTCCTCTCAAAGATTACTACTGCAGCCTCAGTTATACCACACCAGACAATTTCACTTGCCACTGGGGCTTTCCAGCGATATCCAGTGATTTCAGAACTGCAGCTTCGAAATAGTTGGAACCTTCCTGTCCACAGGAATCCAGAGAGAGTATCCAGGGGACTTTGGGAAAGGGGAGCTCAGTTATAGGGAAGCAAAGGCAGTGGTGAGAGCAACCAGCCCTGAGCACAGATGGCCACACTTCCCTATCCCACCCCCATCACTACATCCTCCTAGAACTGAATGAAGCCGGAAGGGGATATCACCTCAGCTCTGGGCAGCAGGAAAGAAGTTGACCTCTGGGAGGCAGATAGCAGGGGAGGGGTTAGGGCAAGGGGAAAAATGGGAGGGGGCACCCCTTCCCCAGCAGAAACAAAAGACAGAAAAGTTTCCAGCCATGTCAGGGCTAGTCTTGTGACCATGCCATGCTGGTTAGGAAATCCAGGGTGTACAGGGCTCTGAAATTTTATGATGTTTCAGGATGCGTATCCAGGTAGTCCATGGAGAAGCCATTGGTAGACCAGCTGTCCCTAAAGGAAGGCCGTGGGACATGGAGGACCTCAGGGTTGAGGCTAAATGAACCCCATATTAGGAAAAGTGCCAAGCAAGACTGAGGCAGTCTGCCCCACAGAGATGCTTCCCTCACAGGCTCCTTCACAGGCCCCTGTCAGTGAGTAACACCTCCCCCTCCCCCCAAGTCCTTCACCCACACCAAAAATCTCATATTCTAAGTGAAAATACTGTGGTTGCTATACAAACGCCATTTCATGACACACCATCTGGCTCCTCCCACCAGTCTTCTACCCCAAATTCATCCTGTACAGAAAATTCTGAAGCCACCACTAGCTTCACTGTCTTGTAGGGACCTGGGAGAGGGGTGCCGTGAGTGTGTTAGAGGGTTGCAAAGGAGAAATTCCTCTCCTAGAGAGACTTCTGAGCTGACCTAGTGTTTGCTGTGGCTGAAGGAAGAAAGGAGAGGACACTAGGGAGAAAGACAGTGACGGAGAAGTGCTAGAGAATGTCACAGGCCTGGGGAAAAACTTCCTGGAAAAGGGACTGGCTGTGATGTAATTATCTTACATCTTCAGGATAGATATTACAGACCATGAGGAAGTCAAGCCCAGATCTGAAAGAAACAGTTCCCCTTGGGGAGGTGGGAAGGAGACCTGACAACCAAAGTCTCGAGGCAGCTCCTTCAGAGGGGGAGGAGTGTGTCTACATGGAGGAGAGCTCTCCAGGCTCTCAAGCTTTAGGAGTGGGCACATCTTGAGGAAGTAGGAGGCCCATGTGAACTTTGGAGGTCGTATTTGCTGTGATGCTCACCATCTCCTCGAGGGTCTCTGAGCATCCACCCCCAACTGGGTCCCTCCTGTTGAAGCATCTGGCTGGCTTGCTACCTGCTGCTAGTTCCTGCCTTTTCATCTGTGACCTCCGCTCCCTACATCCGTGCTTCTCTCTTCACAGATTGTAGCTATTTCTGCTCTTTCAGTAGGGAAGGGCTGGGTGTCTTCCCCTTCCCAGGGTCACAGCTGGCTGGGCTGGAAGGAAATCTGCTCCCTCCAGCCCCTCTCAATGTCTGACCCTAGGGATCAGCACAACACAGGACAAACTACCTGGATGAGTCTTAGCTATCTCATCCATTACTCATTCAGTATATTTTCGGAGTCCTACTAAGGGCCAGGAACCAAGAATACACTAGTGATCACAATGGACCCGGAGCTCACAGTCTTGTCCCAGGGGTCCTGGGGCTGGAAAACTCCAAAACCAAAGTCTTCTGTATTTATATACTCATAGAAATACTTGCAATACCTAAAACCAACAAAGGACTCATATTTGAAATATTTAAAGAATTCCTACAAAGCAGTAAGACAGAAAGTCAGATACAAAATGGACCCCCAAAAATGGACAGAATACTTGAACAGGTATCCAAATAACAAAATATATGAAAAGGTGCTTCACCTCATTGGTAATTAGGGAAATGTAAATTTAAACCACAGTGAGATGTCACTATATACCCACCTGAATGGCTAATTTTTTTTAATTAACATATAATGTATTATTTGCTTCAGGGGTACAGGTCCGTGAATCAACAATCCCACACAATTCACAGCACTCACCATAGCACATACCCTCCCCAGTGTCCATCACCCAGCCATCCTATCCCTCCCCCCGACCCTCCCCCAGTTACCCTCAGTTTGTTTCCCGAAATTAAGAGTCTCTTATGGTTTGTCTCCCTCCCTAGACCCATCTTGTTTCATTTTTTCCCTCCCTACCCCCCACAACCCCCCACCCTGCCTCTCAAATTCCTCATATTAGAGATCATATGATAATTGTCTTTCTCTGATTGACTTATTTCACTTAGCATAATACCCTCCAGTTCCAGCCACATCATTGCAAATGGCAATATTTCATTTTTGATGGCTGCATAGTATTCCATTGTATGTATATGCCACATCTTCTTTATCCATTCATCTGTTGATGGACATCTAGGTTCTTTCCATAGATTGGCTATTGTGGACATTGCTGCTATAAATATTCAGGTGCATGTGCCCCTTCAGATCACTACATTTGTATCTTTAGGGTAAATACCCAGTAGTGCAATTGCTGGGTCATAGAGTAGCTCTATTTTCAACTTTTTGAGGAACCTCCATACTGTTTTCCAGAGTGGCTGCACCAGCTTGCATTCCCACCAACAGTGTAGGAGGTTCCCATTTCTCTGCATCCTCGCCAACATCTGTCGTTTCCTGACTTGTTAATTTTAAATGGCTAAAATTGTTAAATCTTTTTAGATTGATAATACAAAGTGTTGCTGAAAATGTGAAGTAACTGGAACTCTAAGATACTTCTGGCAGGAGTGTAATTAACATGAGAAGCTCAAAAAACTATTTAGGAACATTTACTAACACTAAACATAAGATTACTCTATGACCTAGTAATTCTGTTCCTAGGTATATATCCAACAGAAAGATGAGCATAAGTGTACCAAAGGACACAAAAGTGTTACAGCAGCATTATTCATAATAACCCCAAACTGGGAACAACTCAAATGTTCACCAACAGAGTAACAGATAGGGGCACCTGGGTGGCTTGGTTGGTTAAGATCTGACTGTTGATCTCAGCTCAGGTCTTGAACTCAGGATCATGAGTTCAAGTCCCATGTTGAGCCCCATGAATATGGAGCCTACTTAAAAAAAAAATACAGAATAACAGTTAAACAAATTATAGTATGTTCGTTTAATGCCATATAGTAAAACAATACAAATGAATGAGCCGCTGCTATCACAATGTGATATGCATGAATTTCACAGACTTAATATTGAGAGAAACCAGACACAAAATGATACCTGATGGTACCAGTTCAAAATCGGGCAAAACCATTCTATGGTGTTAGAGGTTACCTTTGGTAAGGAGGGTGGGGTAGTGACTGGGAGGGAAAATGAAGAGGGCTTCTGGGATGCCAGTAACGATTTAATTCTTGATTTGGGTTGCAGTTATATGGGTATGTTCCCTGTGTCATAATTTGTTGACCTGTACGCTTAGGCTTTGTGCATTTTCACACATGTCTGGTATACTTTGATTAAAAACGACAACAACAAAACCCACAGGAGAGGCGCACTGTTTTCAGGTGGGTAAAAAATGGAAATGGGGAGGGAATAGGGAGAGATCAAGCTGAGCTGATCTCAGGTGGCTGAGCTGTGGCATCGATTTAAAGCAGCAGGGAAGACTGTTGAACAGAGCAGGACAGGAACTGTCTCCAGCCCCTGACTGAAAAGTCTCCAGATACCTCAGCCTTCGTTTCCTACCTAATCCTACACCCCCTATTCAAAAACGAATCCTTTTGGCTGGAGCCCACTGTTACGCAGTCTAACAGCCACTGGTGTCTCCAGGCAAAGAGCCCCAGTGTTTGAAGCCAAAATTGGGGTTCTTTTCTTTATGATTTTATTTGTTTGTTTGTTTGTTTGTTTGTTTGTTTGTTTATGAGAATGAGAGAGAGAGCAGGAGGAGGGGCAGAAAGTCAGGGAGAAGCAGACTCCCCACTGAACAGGGGTGGCCCCTGGGATCATGACCTGAGCTGAGCGCAGACATTTAACCGACTGAGCCTCCCAGGTGCCCCCAAAATTGGGGTTCTAAGACACTGATATTTCCTCTAGAGATCCTGTGAGACTGCAGGCCCTTGATGCAAATGTCCTAGCAGCTAAACTGAAATAATCTTAAGTACTAGAGTGGGAGGTGAGGGGCCAGGTTGCTCATGTTTGTCACCCTGTCCAAAGGAATTACCTGCTCAGGTTGTACTTGTGTGTGTCCCAAAGAGGAAGGGGCAGCCAACAGCTTCAAACCCAGTACTGTGTTCTCCTCTTCCCAGGCCCATCTCTACTCCAAACCCCATCTAGGGGTCTGGAGTCACGCTAGAATGCCCCCTGAGCCACTTTCCCAGTGGAAAAGGGCAGGAAGGAACCGCTGGTCACAGGTTCCACTGACAAGAGGGGAAAACCTGGGGGGTGGCAGTTCCTTTCTGGGGTAGGTCACACCCCCTGCAAAAAAACATCCCAAAGAGAGCTGGTACTGAGTTTGCCTTGGAGAGGTGGAGATACCCCAGGGAGGAAGTGGCAAAAGGGTGATGGGAACACCCCTCTTTGATCCCACAAGGTGCGTCAGGGAAAGTTGGATTTCGTTTAGGCCGGGATGGGTCCCCTATGCTGCCACCAGGATCAGTGGGTCAGAGGAAGTCGGGCTCCCCCCCCAACACCGCGCCCCTCCCTCAGGTGGTGCCCGTGGGACCCCAGGCGCGAGTCTGACCTCTTTTCCCTCCCGCCCCTTCCAAAACTGGGACGTTATTAAGGCCGGTTCCGTCAGGGCTGAGCCATTTGCTTGGAGGAACGCGGGATCCGGAGGCAGCGCGAGGGGCCGAGCCAGCAAGAGAGGGGCTGAGCCCCAGAACGAGGTGGGGACGGTTCTCTCCGGGTGCCGAGCGCGGGAAGGAGCACGGGGATGGCGGCTTGAGCCCGCGGGGTCAGAGCCGCAGGCTCCACACCGACGCTTCCCGGTCTTCCCGGAGGCCACAGGCTGGAGGAAACACTCGAGATGCGCGAGGAAACACGCACAGGCGCACACGCCTCCAAGGGCGAGGGGGGCTCCTGGCGCGGCGGGGCGGGGCGGCCTCGGAGGAGATGGCCCCGCTCCGCGAGCGCCGGCCAGCGGGAACCTCGGGTCGCCGGCCGCCGGGCGAGGGGACCCGCGAGCTCGCGGCACTCGCCGCCGGCCAGCCGCTCTCGTCACTTCTCGCCCTGCGTTTCCCCGGCGCCCCGCCTCCCGGGCACAAAGCGAAGGAAAGGGGCGGGGTCTGGGCTGAGCCCGCCCCCTCCCCGGCACCCGATTGGCTGCTGCCGTTGTCCATCCCGAACCTATTTTTGATGGCGGGGGGGGGGGGCCACCCAGTCTGCCCCAGATCACGTTTGCCACTAGCAGCCAACCAGTCGGGCCCAAGTCCGCGAGCAAGAAGCGATTGGGGGCGAGTGAGTTCAGCCCCGCGGTCCTCCCGTCCGGGTCGCCCCCGTCCGGGCCCGAGGCGGTATATCCTGCCCTCCCCGGCCACCTACCCCTCGTGGAAGAGGAGCGGCGGCCTCGCTGTAACGCAGAGGCGAAATGTAGCGAGCCGGGTGTCGCGGCTGGACGCTCGCCTTGGCCGGGGGTGCGGGGGGGGGCACGCCGGGGGCCGAGGAGGACTGCCGAGGAGGAGTGATGAGAAGAGGGGGCACCCTGCACCCCCCGAGACCACGGGTCCCTGCTGCCACTCGCCAGGCGCCCCCCTTCCTCCCAAGCGAGAGGCAGGTCAGTCCTGTTGGGTCTGGGGCGGTGGGTGGCGGAGGGCGGGAGCCCTGGCGCGCAGCGCATTTGCTGAGTCTGAATGCGGGAGAGGCGGGGGAGGCCACCCAGTTACTTCTCCCCCTCCCTGGGTTTGCAGATACTGAAACGGGTCTTTTTTGTTCCCTCATCAGGGCATCCTGGTTCACTTCTGCTGCTTTCATCCGAGGGCCTTAGGCCCGTGCGAAGTCTCTTTAGTGGAAGGAGTGGGGTGAGGGACTGGCTTCTCTTCCTGGGAGCCCCCTTTCAGTTTAGGTGGCCTGCCAGGAAGACAGGAGGAGGAGGGAGGGGCAAGTTCTAGCGGACACTGCTGGCATATGGGCAGTGGACTCTCTCCTGCCCTGAGGGCAATTTCTGGATCTCTCGTGAGGGTCTTTGAGAGAACCACAGGACTGTGTTTTAGGAGTTTGGAAAAGGGAATCTGGATGTGTGACTTGAGCCCATAGAAAGAGAAAACAATTCCCATGGGTCAGTTACTGGAGTTTGAATCACCCTTTCCCAAACTGGAGTTGACTAATGGTGTGTGCCTGGAATACTTAAGTACTTGTTCATCCTACCTAGGGAAATTCTCTTTAAATTTATTATTTTTTTTTCCTTGTAAGAACTATTTTGGTGAAATGGCATAGAGTGGGATCAGGGCCTGGGGATTCCTTAAACAGGAAAAGTGGGGCCATTGCAGCTAGGCGCTTGCCTTTGGGAGCAAGTGCATTTTGGCTTATGCTACTTTGTATTTTGCTTTGCTTTGTTTTACTTTTTTTTTTTTTTTTTTTTTTTTTTTTTTTTTTTTTTTTTTTTTTGGTTGCTGCTTTTGTTTTTTGTTTTTGTGTTTTCGAATTCCACTCTATCCAACTCTCAGTGACCCCGGGGAACAGGGCGAACCTAGGGAACTGAAATGTGCGCAAAATAACCAATAGTTTTGCCCTCTTCCCCTTCAAACTGAGATAACTCTCTTGTCCTATCTGACAAACCCACAGGGCCAAGAGCAGGGGGAAAGAAGTAGGGACAGAAGCCTGGATCCCAGTCAGCGTCTGAGCTTTTTGTAACACTGCTGACTCTCAAGGGCAGGAGTGGGTAGGCCTCTGGCTCTTGGCCTTGGACTGGCAGCCTTGCCCCATTGCCCAGGGAGTCCTCCTAGTTTTGTTTTGTTTTGTTTTCCCCCTCTCGGGGGGCTAGGACATTTGGGGGCCTGGGGCCTTTCATTTAATGATCAGATCCTGCCTGTTTATTTGTCTTGTGCAGCTGTCTCGTGACTGTAAACAATCACTTTCTACAGTGGAGTATCTGTGCTGTGTGGCAGGGAGCTTGTGACTGAATTTGTGACTCAGCCCACTGGGAGACCACACTTAAATAATCCTGGGTTTTTAATGAGCATTCAAGAAGGGATCTCCCCCAGGACATCCCTGTCCACCCCTGGTCACCGAGAAGACAATGTCAAGTTCTCCTGCGCCACATCGTCCCAACCCCCGGGCTGGCCCCATCTCGCTGCTGTTGACCAGCGGTGATCCCTATGGGGCGGTGGGCTGCTGGGCGGGAGGGCGGCAGGGAGAGCGCCTGCTGGGCCTGCAGAGGTCACAAGGCAGGAATGGGTAGTTTTAGTGAAAAGAACGAGGAAACCAGCAAACCCTCGATGCCCGCCTTGTGGGAAAGTTGTCCGGGTATGAGCTGTCCTCGGCCAGATCATAACATTCTCTTTTTGGTCTTCTTCCTTCCCACGTCAGGTGTTCCACACAGATTCTCGTGACCTGAAGGACCAGGCATTTGGGGCGGGACAAGGTCTTCCCAGGAAGGAAGGAAATCTCTGGAGGAAAGGGGAAGGACGGCAGACAGCGCACCAGGATCAGCAGGGCCCAAGGAGCTGCGGGAAGCCGAAGGAGCCCAGCCAGAGGCGCCGGCCAGAGCCACAGCCCTAGGCCTAGGCTGCCTTCTGGAGGATTCGAACCCAAGCTACTTTTCATGAAAGAAGGGCCACCGTGGAGGGCGCCCCAGACTTGGCCGGGCTCTTCGACTCTGGACGCCCCCTGCTCTGAGGAGCCTGCTGCTCAGAACCAAAGAAGATAAGAGGCCAGATACACTGCCCCGCCGCAGCGTGCTGGCCGGCCGGAGTCAGGCCTCTGCACCCCCGGTGGCTGGCTGCGGAGTCTGGTGGGGGGGTCTCCTGCTTCCCTCCAGCTCTCGGCTGCGGTGCTTGATGGGGCTGCCTGTTGCTGGATCCGTTTTTGCAGCGCCTGGTCGGAGTGGAGAGCCGTGGGAAGAGGTCCCACGGCGCCCAAGCCTGGGTTCACCCCAAGACTAAGCGCTTTCCCGACTTAGGGAGAGAGAAAGCAAAAAGAAAAAAAGAGAGGGAGAGAGAAAGGAAAGGTCCCCCTTCCCCTCCTCCCTTCCCGTCATGTCCTCTAAGCCAGAGCCGAAGGACGCCCACCAGCTCAACGGGACTGGCCCTGCTCCCTCACCCTGCTCTTCAGACGGCCCCGGGCGAGAGCCCTTGGCCGGGACCTCAGAGTTCCTGGGGCCTGATGGGGCCGGGGTGGAGGTGGTAGTGACTGAGTCCCGGGCCAACGCCAAGGGGGTCCGGGAGGAGGACGCCCTGCTGGAGAACGGGAGCCAGAGCAATGAAAGTGATGACGTCAGCACGGACCGGGGCCCTGCACCGCCCTCCCCGCTCAAGGAGACCTCCTTTTCCATCGGGCTGCAAGTGCTGTTCCCCTTTCTCCTGGCAGGCTTTGGGACTGTGGCTGCTGGCATGGTGCTGGACATCGTGCAGGTAGGATCTGGGTAGGGCAGCTCTTGACCATGAGCCCGGGGCTACCTTTTCCTCCTGGGAAACTGACTCTTGGAGCTTTTTCTCCACCCCCCTGTGAGAAGCAGCTGCTGCTTCCTAGAACCTTGTTTCCCTTTGGATCATGCCCTCGATTTCTCCTTGGTCTAGTTACTTTCTACAGAAGCCTCGAGGAAGCCCAGTAGCCCTGAGGAGGTGGTCAGGGCAGCATTGCTTTAACAGAAGCAGAATTTGTTCCAGAGCTCAGGCTTGGAGGAGGAGAGATGGAATGGGGTTGTTGCCTGCCATCCCCCCCGGGCATTCCTCCTGAGCCCAGCTCCGTAGGGGAGACACTTAGATGGGACTCCTCTTAATGCTTTCTTTTCCCTTCACTTGGGGTTTCAAGGATCCCCACAGTAGAAAGTTCAGTTTCAAGTCTCCCCTCCATCCCCCTGCTGGGCAGGAATTTGTTCAGCTGCCAAGAGGGTCTCAAATTAAGTGGGAAGCTTCTTAAAGGCATTCTGTGTTGCTTATCTGCCTGTACCCTTGGCACTATCTCCTTGGGGAACGGGGTGGGCACATGCTACCTGATGCATGATTTGGGCAGGAGGTGGGGTGGGGGGTTGGCATGGCAAAACCTGGAAGTGCTAATTATGGGATGTAAATGGGGACAGAATGTAACCAGGCCTGGGCAGAACTGTCTCTTCTCTTTGCTTCATAACTGTCTTTCACGAACCTGCCCTGGGCAAAGAGGGCTCTTTGTGGGGCTACAGGGTAGAGTTAAGGATGGGAACTGGCAGGACCTGGAAGCTGAGAGCCAGGAATATGGTATGTAACGTACTGCAGGTTAGGACTCAGAACCTTCAGGTCCAAGAGATCATTTGAGTCTTGTTTCCAGGGAGAAGTTTTTGAATGCAGGAAGACAAGCCCAGTGGAGTTTCCCCGAAGGTTCTAGGGTTATCAAAGTTAATCATTAGCAGGTATCAAATTCCTGCTGGGTGCTGAGCTCTGTCCTAGGTACTTGGAGAAATGCAAAGACTAGAGGAGACCTGGCCTTGGCCCTGGGGACCTCACAGTTTGTCCTTAACCGTGAAATCTCCCAGGAGGACATGGAACTCAATATTCCCCTCCCAGGTGCCAGGCCACCCCTCCCAAAGATGCATGCAGTGATGCAGAGAGGCCTGCTGGTGGATGCAGGTCACTGCACTGGTGTCCCAGGGAACTGAGGGTGGTTGATTCTAGATGGTTCCGTCAGTGGTGTCCACCTGGACCACTTTGATTTGAGCGCTGAGGAAAAGCCTGTTGCTAATGAGAATGGTGTTCATGTCCTGCCCAAGTACCTCGTACTGCCATCCCTGTCCCCTAACCTACCATCTTCATGGTTTCTCCTCGTGGAGGTTGGGAAGCCAGGCTGGAGCTGGGAAGGCCTGCTTTGGATTCCTCCCCCTAGTGGCTGCTACGCCTCCCAGAGCAGTGAGGGGGGGCTAGTGGCAGGAGGAGAAATAAGACCCGGGTAGCCCTTTCTCCACCTCTTCCATGCCTTTCCTGTGGCCTTGATTCTCATTCTTAAGAGTTTTTGAGTTCTGGTTTGGTACTTACAAAGGGGTATGGAACCAGGTTCCAGTTGTTTTATTTTCTGGATACTAATTACAATAATGGGGAGCATTTGTTGGGCCCTTCTGGAGGTAGGCCCGTGAGGAGGAAACGTAATCATCTCCCATTTTGTAGCTAGGGAACCTTTGGCTTAGAGGGATTAGGTACCTTGTCCCTGGTCATCTTGACTCAGAGCCTTCGCCGTTAACCTCTGTGGCCTACACCATGTCCGTGGTTCACCAGTTGGTTAAAGACTTAGGGAAGAGTCTGCTGTGTGTCTTCCCTTGAAGAACAGGGTGGATCAGAATCTGGAACAACTGGAGTTGTATTCTAACAAGAGCAAAGGTCCTTAGCAGTCCCCCACCCCCACCCCATTCCCACGTACTCGGAGAATTCCAGAGCTGGAAGAGGCTTCTGACATCTTGCCTCACCCCACCCCGCACCCATGAGCCTGAGACATTGGTAGGGACCTTTGGAGCCTGCCCAACATGCCCACAGAGGGCCAGCAGTTGCCCCCAGTGTGGCACTTAGGCTCACCCCAGAGCTAGGGTCCATTGGATGTGGATGACAATGGCTGGTTTGTCCTCGTCCCCCTCCCCCAGCCTTCCTGCCACAGCCGGATTGAAGCAGATGGCTACAGTGATATCAGGGTAGGAGGAGGGTGCAGAAAGACCAGGACATGGGACCACAGGGACATTCTTATTCCACATCCAGGGAAGCAAAGGCGGGGGGCAGGGGGAGGGGCGGCTGACCAGCTCAGATTCAGGAAGAGCAGGATGATTTCTAGGGATTCACACTTGCATCCTCCTTCACCAGCTAATCTGGCCTTCAGTGAGGCAGAATCTGGGAGTGCCTAAGAGACTGGGGCCATCTGAAGGAGATGGCTAGAGAGTGTCCCCAGTGTCTCAGAGCAAATGAGCAAAAGTCCGAGTTGGTGCCAATGTCTCCTTGGTCCAGGGCCCCCCATCTTCCCCTATGATTGCAGAAGACTCGGTGTCTTTCTGGAAGGTCATTTCTGTTGCCTCTTATCTGCCCTTCCGCCCAGTCAACGTGCACAGCCAGCCTCTACCGTGAGATAAGTGTCTGGTGTACTCCCGAAAGTAGAAAAAGGATAAATGGACTGCCACCCGCTCCAACGTCCCACCGTGACTGCCAGTTCCTATGATATTTAGGAAGAAAAGCAGGATCGGCCCCCACGTTGGGACTTGAGGGGGCCGAATACGGTTGGCTCTGGATCTGCCACCCGTGCTCTGGGCCCCGTTCCCCCAAGTCTGGTCCTAGGCCATTGCAGGGCATCTCACTCCCCTTTGCTGGCAGCCTTTTGAGGGGTAGGGGGGACAGGAGGTGGTAGACCAACTGTCCCCGGAGTTCCCAGCTGTGTGAGGACAGGTGGGACCCCTAGGTCCTTATTTTAACTCGCTACTCACTTGCTGAGGATCCCAAGGAAAGGAGACAACCCGCTCGCCCAAACACCTCCTCCTCCAGCTTCTCGGCCCTGCTGTGTGTATGGAAGCGTCCAGCGAGGTGAAAGGGGAGTGGAGTGGAAAGAAGCGGCCCTCCCTGGCTGGCCGGCTCCCAGGGCTGCCGGCGGGACGCTCGGATCCCGTCCTCCTGGACCACTTCCTTTCTCACACTTTGTACAGCCCTGAATACCCAGGCGCAGCCCTGAGGCCTTCCTCCTCGGACGCTTGGGATGCCTGCGGAGGGGGAAAGCCTGAGACCCGGGGATCTGACTGAGCCCTCACCCCGAGCCGCCAACCCCAGCCCGGCTTCTGGGGTCCTCCCGCAGCCTGGTGCTCAGAGCTTACCTCGAGGGATTTTCTTTTTCCTTTTCTTGAAAGATTTATTTATTTATTTATTTGACAGAGAGAGAGAGATCACAAGTAGGCAGAGAGGCAGGCAGAAAGAGCAGAGGAAGCAGGCTCCCCGCTGAGCAGGGAGCCCAATGCGGGCCTCGATCCCAGGACCCTGGGATCATGACCTGAGCCGAAGGCAGAGGCTTTAACCCACTGAGCCACCCAGGCGCCCACCTCAAGGGATTTTCATCTTCTTAATGTCTTGACTCCAACTCTTCCTGGCTATGACTTTCCTCCCTGCTTCTACTGTCCTGATGGGGCGTCTGGGGTGGGGGAGGAGAGCTCGGGGCCGAATACTCCAGAGCAGGCAGGAGTCAGTGCATGAGGCTGGAGGAGGTCAGGGACGGAAGAGACAAAAGGAAAGGACGGGGAAGCGGTACCAGTTGGGCTGCTGCGGTATGAAATTTGGGGTGATCGATTTGAATCAGGATTATTTTGGGGTATGGAGGAACAGTCTCATTTCTCACCCCTGGATTGTAGAGCCCAATGAGCCCCCCAGCCTCAGCCCCTGTCAAGGACGGAGGAAGACAGGGAAGAAGAGCGGCATTTCTGAAAAGCAGTGCTCTCTGTGGACGCCCTCCCCCTGCCAAGTGGGGCAGTGCTTCCTGGAACGTGCCCTTTTCTATCCCCAGCAGAGCAGGAAGGCGTGGGCGCGGGCTTGGCTGACAGGTTTGACTTCGGGGGCAGGCCAGGCACTCCCTGCCAGGAGGAACAGGATGGGCCTGAATTAGGCCGAAGGAAGAAAGAGAGACACTCACTGTCAGCCCCTGCCTGGTTCTACCCACTCAACCTCAGGGCCGCCCTGCCCCCAGGCTGGTTCCACATCGCCTCTGGGGGCCCTGTCTTCCCAGAGCCACATGTGTGTGTGCGTGTGTGCGCGCGTGTGTGTGTGTGTGTGTGTGTGTGTGTGTGTGTGTCAGAGGCTCCCCCTGCTACCCCTTGGAGAAGGTTCTGTGGGTGAAGAAGTATGTGTGTAAGGCATTGGCCAGCGCAGGGCTTTGCCGGGCTGGAGGTCAGGTGGTATGAGACCCCGGGCTGAATTCCGTGTGGGCTGGGAAGACTTCTGCACAGGGCCTGGTATTGTGCCGGCTTGTTCCCCTGGCCTGTCGCCCAGCTCATCACTACTGAAACCCTATACCTTCTCAGTCCTGCTCACGTGTGCCTGCCGGGAGGCGGAGGGCTCTGGCAGTGCTGATAGGGGCAGCCAGAGGGGCTTAGCTGCGCTTCCTACCTTTTTTCCTTAAATAATCCCAAAGACAAGCAGTGTTCCTTACAAACAGTTTAGACAGTGTTCCATGCATACACTTAGCGTCTCTCCGTCCAGGCTCCTTGATCCGCCAGCCCATACGCATCACATACGCCTGGCGGGTGAGCCACGCTCCGCACCCAGCCAGCAGCGTGGAGGCCGGGAGGAGCAGGTGGTCAGCAGGGAGGAGGGACGTGAGGCTGTGCTCGGAGAGAAGCTTCGAAAGCCCCCAGTCAGCCACCCTCATCATGAGGGGAGGGGAGCCGAGGGGAATTCTGCCTGTCTCTGGAGCTGGTTGTCCTGTTTAGGTGAGAAAGGATGAGGCAAAGCCCGGTGTGGCCGGGCCTGCAGGGAGCTGGAACCCCAGTGGTAGGCACCAGCCGCGTCCAAGAGGAACAGGGCCCGAGTTCCTCCAGGACTTCCACCGCCTTCTCTCAGGGCACCCGGGGAGCCAGAGGGGATTCGCATCCTTCCAGCGTTTGCAAGGGGCTGGCTCTTCCTGCAGGGACCTCAAGCTCAGCAGCTGTTGCTGGGGAGAGGGAGCAGGAGCAGGGAGGAGAGAGAGAAAAGCAGGCTCCCTGCTGGGCAGGGAGCTGGATTCNGGGGGGCGGGTTCTTTCCCATCCTTAGTCTTAGAGAGGGGCTCCCCTAAAGAGAGTCCTAGGCTCTCCTCCTGTGCCGGGCCAGACCTGTAGCCCTGAGGAGATGTGCCCTTCCCCCCGGGTCCTGGTATGCACTTCTCCCCACCACACAGGCACAGCCCTCCCCCGAAACGCACTCTGACAAGAAGAGAGAAATCCTTACCTTGTAGGCCCTCCTGGTGTCCAGCCTCGCCAGGTCTCTGGCCCTAGCTCTGGCCCCCTCTGCTCCTCCTTGCTCATCTATTATTATTTTTTTAAACATATAACAAAGATTTTGTTTTGTTTTGTTTTTTAAACACATAACAAAGTTTATCACCTTACCCATTTTTAAATGTACAGTTCAGCAGTGGTAAGTATATTCACATAGTTGTGAAACATCTCCGGAACTTTTCTTCTTGCAAAACTGAAACTCTAAACACTAAATCCTCTTTCTTCTTTTGACTGGCTTATGTCACTTTAGTACAATGTCCTTCAGGTTGACCCATGCTGTAGCATAGGTCAGAATGTCCTTGCTTTGGAAGGATGACTACGATTCTTTTTTTTTTTTTTCAAAGATTTTATTTTACTCTATTTGNCAGGATGGAG
>LNAC01000043.1:1318692-1354067 GCA_002007465.1 Ailurus styani
GCCGGGAGGATCAATGAGGTGTTTCCAGGCACCTAGTGTGGACTTCCTGCCGATCTGCCTGTGCTCACCTCCCGCTCACCTCCCTCTCTACCCCTCTCAGATGCCTGGCAGTACATCTACCCCCTGGTGTGTGCCTTCTTCATCGCCCTGCTGCCTGTCTGGGTGGTGCTGGCCCGACGGAGCCCAGCCACAAGGGAGGTGTTGTACTCGGGCTGGGAGCCTGTCATCATCGCCATGGCCATCAGCAGGTAGGCTTGGGCCCTTGGGACACACCCTCAGCCCCTCTCGCCCAGCCACAGATGCCCTGGTAAGCCCTAGAGAGAGGAAATGTGGTACAGAGCCTAGAAACACCTTCCAGAGTGTATGGACTCCATGGCCTTCTGTCGCATGTGACAGAAACCATCTGACGTGGGTTTCCTTGAAGAGCAGAATGCGCTGGTTTAGGGCGTGAGAAGGGCACAGCTGGACTCAGGGGCGTCGATGACACCACCGGGGCTGCAGCGTCCTGTATCTCTGGGCTCTGCTTTTCTCTGCGATGGTCTGCGGCTCCAGGTTCCTACTAACCCCGGCGGGAAGGAGTCTCTCCGCAGTTCCACGGAGTCCCGCCAGAGAATTTCACTGGCTCTCGTCCAGTCACATGGCTGTCCCTGACTCACTGTGGCCTCAGGGATGTGCTCCTCTGATTGGATGGGGCTGGGGCCTAGCCATCCTTGGAGCGATGTCACCCGAACCACAGTGGCTGAGTTTGAGAGAGGCGGTTCCTGAGGAACAGCCCAGAGCTGTTAGCACAAGGGAAATAAATACTGAGTGGGCAGAACACCAGCGGTCCCAGTGGGTGGCTCGCCCTGGGCTCCTCTTGCCAACCTGGGGTGCAGGTACCAGAGGCAGGGGCCTGAGCCCACGCCACCAGTTTGCTCTGCAGGGCGCTGTGCCAAGTCTGAGCATTATAAGCAGCAATTGGTTCTGGCAAAGGAGGCAAGCCCTGGGAGACAAGGGACCCCTGGGAGCCACTTGCTCCCCGAGGCCGGATGGGCCTGTCATCCCCGGAACTGACATACAGCTGCTCAGTGATCTCTGTGTCACTTTGTTTTTGTGTAGTGTGGGAGGCCTCATCTTGGACAAGACTGTCTCCGATCCCAACTTTGCAGGGATGGCTGTCTTCACGCCTGTGATTAATGGTGAGGTCTTGGCATCAGCTGCCAGGGGAAAGGAGAGGGGCAGGAGGACAGGATGCAGGGGCCTTTGTATCAGACAGGACCCCGGCAGCAAGAGCACCTGGCTCAGACGTTCAAGACTTAATGAAGGGGCTGCTCACAGAGCGGGGAGTGGGGGAGGGACCCAGGGATCAGCAACACCGGAAGCCCTCGACCTCAAGGGTCCAGGGGAGAAAATCATGTTATAGGAGCCTAGAGAGAACGCTCCTCTGCCCCCAACAGGGCTAAGCCACTGCCAAAAAGAGAGGGATAAGGAAAAAATACCTGAGCTCTATCTCCTTCGACCCTCTCTGAGTGTGTCCTGGTGGCTCTTGTTGAACAAACCGGATGAGAAGCAGCCGCAAGGGAGCCTGGGTGCTGCGGTCTGTAGTCAGCCTCTCAGAGCTCCAGGCAAGGCTGAGAAGAGCAGGGAAGAGGTTGGGGCTGGGAGGGCAAACAACAGCAAGCACAGTTCCTAGGACAGGCACCAGAGTCCAGAGCTCAAACCTGACACTTGAACTTGGGTCCTGGAACCTGCACAGGAGCATGGGGTGCCGGGGTGCCTAGGTCTGCTCGGAGAGGGGCTGGGCAGGGCAGGGCCTTGTCGCCTCGGCTGGTGGGACAGGTGCAAGGCTGTGCTGGTGAAGTCAGGCTGCCTGAGTGTGCAGGTCTGTCGGTGCCCCTACCTGCACTCTCAGCCACCCTAGGGGCACATGGGACAGCCACGTCTCCGTAGAGGGGAGGGGGAAGCAACCTGGAAGGCTCCCTGGTGTGTGTGGGGGGAGTATCTTTGTCTTCCTTCTTGGAGTCTCGCTCTCCTCCTGGGGACCGGTGGATGTGTCCTGCCCTCCCCACTCCTCACCCCGCCCCCTGCCCAAGTGCTCTGTCCCTCCGCAGGTGTTGGAGGCAATCTGGTGGCAGTGCAGGCCAGCCGTATCTCCACCTTCCTGCACATGAATGGGATGCCAGGGGAGAACTCTGAGCAAGCCCCTCGCCGCTGCCCCAGTCCTTGTACCACCTTCTTCAGTCCTGGTAATGGCGGAGCCCCAGCCTCCTGGTCCGGTGCAGCCCTGGGGGGCCGGGGGGCCAGCAATGGGGGAACCTCCCTTCGGAAACAGCTGGGGCCCGGCTGGGCCGCTTCTCCCTCTCTGCCGGGCCGCACCGGCTCTCTGGAGAGCAGACCCCAGGCAGGAAGACTGTCCTTTCCGGGGACGCCATGGGGGTGGGGACCTTGGGGTGGAGAGGTAGAGACCGTCAGCCGCCTGTCGTCCTGGGGTGCAGTGGGGCCCCTCCGGCCTGGGGCCAGGGCTCCTTCTCCTCACTCCTCGCCCCCTCTCTCCCCTGGCCCCAGATGTGAATTCTCGCTCGGCCCGAGTCCTCTTCCTCCTTGTGGTTCCAGGACACCTGGTGTTCCTCTACACCATCAGCTGTATGCAGGGCGGGCACACCACGCTCACGTTCATCTTCATCATCTTCTACATGACAGCCGCACTGCTCCAGGTACGGGCGGGCAGGAGCGCGGGGGGTGGGGGGGCCTGCCGCCCACTCTGCCGCCTCGTGCTCTGGGCCTGGGTGGCCAGGAAACATGGGACGGGGGCTCTGGAGAACCGGCTGTGGGTCCAGCAGGGTCACTCACGTGCTGTGTGACTCTGGCCCCATCGCTTCACTTCTCTGAGCCTCCGGGATACATTTGCCAGCTGAGAGGGAGGGCCCCAAGGTGGTGGTTTGTGGGCAGGTGGTGGTTGTAGGGTGTGGGGCAGGTGGCAGGCCCACTGGCCTGGCCACAAGCTCCTCTCGGCTGCTTTGCATGCCGGGGCTTCCTTAGAAAATGCCATTTGAATGAAGGGTTTCACAGCTTGAAAAGATGTCAAAACCACCACATTGGGTCATCTGGACGATCCTGTCTGGCCTTGCCATTCTATGACACAATCCACTCTCTCCCTTGTAGTGTTAGCCCATTACTTCTTTCAACTAATTTTGAAAGAATTATACATTCACAAGAAGTTGCAAATAATACGTCCACAAAGGCCCCAGGGACTCTTCAACCGGTTTCCCCCACCGGTGACCTCTCACAGCTCAGGACAGTCGCAAACCAGTGAGCCTCGGAACCACCCGTGGGGCCTACTCCGATTACACCGGCTTCACACACACCCGTGTGCGTGTGAGTCTGTGCGGTTCTGTCCCCCGTGTCCATCCATCCGTCCAGCACCTCAGTCAGGACGTGGAACTGTCCCCCCCCACGAGCCCCCCTCCCGCNATTTATTTCACAGAGGGAGAGAGATCGCAAGAAGGCAGAGAGGCAGGCAGACAGAGAGAGGGGGAAGCAGGCTCCCCGCTGAGCAGGGAGCCCGATGCGGGCCTCGATCTCAGGACCCTGAGATCATGACCTGAGCCGAAAGCAGAGGCTTTAACCCACTGAGCCACCCAGGTGCCCTAGACTTGACTTTTGATTGGTAATAACAGTCCCATCGTTCAAAACTGTGTAAAGGTTCACAGTGAAAGCTCTTCTTTCCCGCCCTCTTTCCGGCACCCAGCAGCTTTCCCCAGCCGCCCATGCAGTCCACGTCTTGGATCTCCTTCAAGCTTCTGCTCTATTTATACAAGCAAACATATCATTTTTCTTGTTTTCCTCCCTTTTTTTTTTTAACACGCCCGTAGCGTGCTCTACACACTGTCCTCACCCTGGGTTTTCGCAGCACAGTTTATCTTAGAGATCATCCCACATCGATACACGGGAGAAGAGCACCCTGATTTGTTAGGGCTGCATTCCTCTGTCCTATAGATGTCATCTCATCTAACCAGTTCCCTCTGGGCGGCCACTCATCCCCCAGCCCCCTCCCCAAACCTTGAACAGACTGTGTGTTGGGACAGCTTAGCGAGAACCAGCCATAGGCTCTTGCCTATGTTAAGTGCACTGGGTGGGGAAAGCGGGGGCGGGGATGCGCCGAGGGCCTGCGGCTGGGGCTTACCCCTGGGCTCCCACTCTCCCCTCCACAGTCTTCTCTGGGCCTGTGGAGGGCCAGAGCTGGGCGCTGAGTCCCCTGGAGAGTTCTTCTGATTGCTTTGCTCCCTCCGCTCAGCCACGTGTCTCTGGCTAGAATGAGGGGACAGCTGCTACCATACCCTTCCTGGAGCACGTCCCAAAGTCCTCCTGCTCACACTCTTTATTTGGGACTCTTCTGCAGCTGCTGGAAAGGGTGCAAGGCGATGGGGGGCCGGCCCTCATGCAGGGCCAGGGGGAGGCCAGGGGAGCGCCAGGCAGCTGTGTGCAAGGCAGGGAGGCAGCAGGAAGGGTGTTAGAGCCTCGGAGAGAAGACTGGAGAACAACCAAGTTGGCCTAAAATTAGGTATCAGTTTTGGCTTCCGGATCCCCCAAGGTCTCCATTTCCTGCATCTGAGCCCCTTAAGGCAGAATTTACATACCACAGTTTTTGCAAAGTACAGTCAAGAGTAAAACCTCCCTCCCAAATGACTGTGTTGGAGATTTACCGGTAGAAAGCATTTCATCCTCACGCAGATGTGGTCATTTAGGGAACCCAGATGTCAGGACTTACTGGTGCTGAGTGTAGAGAAGATGCAGGCCTGCCCACTCTCCCCTGGTATTTCAGATCAAGTACTTTGCCAACTTCAAATGTATGTGAGTCTTTCTAAAGTGCAAATTCTGATTTGGGAGATTCAAGAGCTGGACTTGAGATTCTGCATTTCCTTTTTTTTTTTTTAAGATTTCATTCATTTATTTGAGAGAGAGACACACACACAGAGAGAGAGAGAGAGAGAGAGAGAGCATAAGCATGAGCTGGGGAGGAGCAGAGGGAGCGGGAGAAGCGGACTCTCCGCCCAGCAGGGAGCCCAACACGGGTCTCAATCCGAGGGCTCCAGGATCGTGACCTGAGCCGAAGGCAGAGGTCCAATTGGCCAAGCCACCCAGGCACCTCAAGATTCTGCATTTCTAACATGCTTCCAGCTGTTGTTGATGCCACTGGTCCTGGGCCCACTAGCAAAAGTCTAATCGAGATCATTCTTGATCTATAGACATGGAAGGGAAGCAAGGGCAGAGGTACATCAAAGCAGCAGATAATCCAAAATGTCTTTTGAGTTGATGTGCACTCTCTGCTTTCTATTCGGCCGACTTACTTGTAATTCTGTTTTGCTGGGCTCCTGTTAAACTAGACTTGCATTGTTCGAGCCCACAACAGCAGAATGGAAAGGGTCAGGAGGAAGCTAGCTCGGGATAATTGACTGTTACTCAGACAACTGTGCCGGCAGCAGCCTCAAACACTGTCCTTATTCCGCTGTGCTCCGAGGAGAAATCCCTCTGTGAAAAGCGAGCTCCAGGCCCCAGCCCCCTGCCAGGCTCCTGGAGAGGCCCCGTGTCAGGCACCGGAGTCCCTCGTTTGGTCCACTTGGGAGCAGAATGTAATGCTGCTGGGGGCGCTCCTGGGGAGCAGCAGCATCTTCCTGTCTGCTCCCGGCGGTGGCTGCGCAGCGGAGGAACATAAAGGGGCGGCTGCGGGGGGAAGATGAACGGTCGCCGCCCAGGGACCGTGGCTGGCCTAGCCCAGCGGACAGTGAATGCGCTCTCTCGGGTGGCCTCTGGCTCCCCCTGCAGAGAGGGGATGGCTATAGGCCGGGCCCTTCTGTCTCCCCAGGTGCTGATTCTCCTGTACATCGCAGACTGGATGGTGCACTGGATGTGGGGCCGGGGCCTGGACCCAGACAACTTCTCCATCCCGTACTTGACCGCTCTGGGGGACCTGCTTGGCACTGGGCTCCTAGCACTCAGCTTCCATGTCCTCTGGCTCATCGGGGACCGAGACACGGATGTCGGGGACTAGCCTGGTCACTCCACCTTTCACCCGCACCCCCTGCACTTTCTGTTCAAATTTTTTCTTTTGTTCCCCTTCCCCCACCCTACTCCATGCTCCCACCTCTTTCTAGGACTTCACTTTGATACCGAATTCTCATTATTTTCAATGGGAATTTTTATACATTGAGCCAAGTTTGTATAGCAAGAATTCCGACAGGACAGATGGACTGAGATAAGCAGTACAAGTAGATTTTTGAGACAATCACCAAGTGCAATTTCATGGTGGGTGCCTCCAGGTGAGGTGGATTGGGACAGAGGTTTCCATCTGGGATCTGGGGACGTTTGGTTTAGCTTTAGCAAACTCAGTCGTGGCCCTAATGAGAAACCCTTTGTGAGTGGGCTCTGGTTTTTTGGGTTTGTTTTTGTTTTCTCTCTTTTTTTCCTTTTTGATTGAACAGAGAGATAAGTATCATTCCCCCCATCCCCCTAAAACACACACACTTTTTTCTAGAAGTGGACCAACTTCAGAGCACTAGTAAGGAGCTGGCTGTTCCTGGCCCCTTGTAGCCCTAGCCCTATCCTTGGCCCTCTGTCCCAGGAAGAGTGAGGTGGACTAACCATTCAAATTATACACACACCCCTTACCCGATTGCCTGATAAACACCTCCAACCCCTCCCTTTGATCTTTTTCCCATTGATCGTCACATGTGGGAAGAAATGAGCAGGAGCGTGGTGTCTCTGTTGACCCATGTCCACCAATAGGTTTACCAAGATCTACATCCTTCCTGGGCCCAGAGGATTGATTGTTTATCTCTGTTCAACCTTCATGTCTAATTGTCTCTCAACACTACCTTTCCCGGAGCTTCCCAGGTGGGGTTCCAAGATTAGGGACAGGGAGCAAGTACGTGAGGGATGGTTGGGACGCGGAGGACAACCGGGCTGTTCCACTACCACCCGGGACATTTCATGTGGTCCCCTTAGTCCCTGCAACCTTCCGAGATCACTCCTGCTATCCCACTGTGGAGGTCAGGTTTCCTGTGTCTTGGCTTCTGCCCTCATCCATCATACCCTCAATCAGCCATTCAACAAATACACAGCCTCCCCAAGAGGAGTCTTGTGCGGGCATGGTCTGAGGCTTTGGCTGAGCGATAGCGACTCGGTGCCCACCGCGTGCTTGGTTCTGTGCCAGCGGTCAGGGAGACGGCTCTCAGCTCACCTCATCCCTGACACAATCTGACGGAGAAAGTTTCCTTGCTAGAAGCATTTGCGTCTGTGTCATCGGGCCAGGCTCTGCCTCTCGATCTCCCCTCTGTGGGGGGCCGAGCCCAGCAAGGGCCCCCAGCCCCATCGCCTCCCCAGCAGCTCGCTTTCCCGAACTGTACCCTTCCTCACCTTCTCTTCCTCACCTCTCCTCACCAGCCACCCGAAGGAGGATTCAGACCCAGCAGGCTGGACGGCACTGGCTGCTGCTGCCCATCTCTGCCCAGTGCAAGCTTCGGGGAACTCGGGAGCCTCGGCATCCACCCCACGCATTGCTCTGACCAGATCAGAAATCTGTCCTCACTCGCATGCGTGCAAATCTGAGCGTGCGGACACAGGTTGTTTCCTAGCCTCCCCATCCGCAGCCTCCCCATCGACCCTCCTCTCTGTAGCGGGAAAGGCCCACCTCCAAGGGCAGGCTAGACAGTGACCCCAGCTCCTCCCGACCCCGTGCCTCATCCCGAAAACTTGGCCGGTACCTCCAGAGACTGTCTGTCCTTTCCCTACATTTCCACCCACGCCACCTTCTGGAGTCTTCATATTGGAAGGAATGGTAGAGGCCATGGCGCTGGGGCTGGGGCTGGCAGAGTTCATTCACACCAGCCCGGGCTTGTGGCCGCTCTTCCCTCGGGCCCTCTTGCAGCTCGCTGTCCACCTGCGAACACACCTGCACACACACTCTTGTACACGCACCAAAACCAGCTCCCCTGCCCCTGAGGCCGCGCTCCTGTGTTCTGTCACCCCTGCCCCAGTCCCTCCCCTCTTCCTCGCCTCTGGAGTTCAGCCAGGCCACCCTGGAGACTCTGGAGCCGAGAAGCAGGAAGGTGGACACGCCCCCAGCCCCAAGTGTGTGAGCAGAGGGAGGACCACGGGGGGAGAGGGCAAGAAAATGAAGTGGACTTCCATGGAAGATTCGTTTCTTTTCCCCTGATTGCACAAACTGCACGTACTTTTGGCCTGGCTGCAAGGAGCGACATTGGTTTACTCTTGTATCCTTAAAAAGTTACAGAACTGTGTCTTAAAAGAATTATTTATAGTTACTATAACTGAATTGACAAATGTCAACGTAACTGATAAATTATATTTGGTAAAATAAAGAGGACGTTTATTTAGGTGGTGGCTGGTTCCTGTGAATCTCACCAGAGAGCGGCCTGGGTGGTTCTGCCTCCTGCTGCACCCTTCCCCCCCCCCACCCCCGGGCTGCTGGAGTCCCACCCTGCCCTCCCTCAAAGCGGAAAGGGGCCAGAGCATGACCAGAAACGAAACAGCTCTTAAACAGAGATGTGTGATAAAAACGACAACAACGCACATCAGTCATTTACTGAGAATGAGTGGTGCTCTGGGACACAGCCCAGAAGCCAGTGCGGTGTCCTTGCCTTGCACACCGAGCCCGCCTCCGTTGGGGTACTGTGCTGAGGGGCACGAGCGTCTGTGGGGCTCCCTGCAGAGGCTTACCATCTGGTTGAGTCAAAATTATTAACAGCTCTGATTTGTTGAGTACTTAGGACATGCCTTCACCATGTGCAACCCTGGAAGCCCTTAGAAATTTACAGTGAACTACAAAAGGTTTGGGGTCAGACCAGCCTGGGATTCAGATCCTAGATCTTCCGCTTGCACTCCTGTGACATTGGGGAGTCCTTTACCCTCTCAGAGCCTGGCTTTCCTTCTCTACACTATTAATACCTCTTTCCTACAATTGCTAGGAGACTTCGTCGAGGTGATACACATAAAGCACCAAGCTCTGTGCCTAGCACCCACTAAACCCCAAGATACTAGTCAATATTTAAAGGGTGGGGATTGGTCAATGACAAGGCAATGTCAATACGGTGACCGTAGGGGTACATGGAGGGCGGCTACGGGAGCAGGCAGATGGAAAAGACGCCTGACCCAGTCTCAAGGGTCAGGGGAGTCTGGAAGGAAGCCAAGGGGATTAGGAGGTAACAGAGAGTGGGAAGAGAAAGAGCCATCTTGCAAAGGGAACAATATGCTAGGCAGGAAGTGGGCCTGGAGCTTTGGCAAACCACAGGCAGTCCCCATGTGGCTGGAGTTCGGAAGGCGGAGGGTGACAATGTGGCTACACACGTTTGTGACAAAGCCGTGTTTCTGAAATGGCAGATATGAAAGAGCAGGGCCCCAGGGCGGCGCCCCCAGGTCTGTCTGACTCCAGAGCCTCTGCTGGGAACCCCTGCCCATCCAGGACACTTCCCCCACAGAACATGTGAAGACCTTACCGAGCATACGCTAAATGCTGAGCATTACTCATCTCAGTCATCAGCCCTTTTTTCCCCCAGCTTTATGACGGTAAAATAGAAAAATTTGTAAAATGTTTAAAATAGAACATGATGATTTGATATATGTATACGTTGAGGAAAGATCCCCCCATTGTGTTATTGAACACACCCATCACTTCATATATTTACCCTTTTTTGTCCTAAGATTTTACCTATTTATTTAATTGAGAGAGAGAAAAAGAGAGCACGAGTGAGGTGAGGGGCAGGGGGGAATGCAGGCTCCCCACTGAACAGGGAGCCCTACATGGGGCTTGATCCCAGGACTCCAGGATCATGAGCCGAAGGCGGACACCCAATCAACTAAGCCATTCAGGCACCCTCTTCTTTTCTATTCTTTTCTTTTCTTTTTTCTTTTTTTTTTTTTTTTTTTTTTTTGGTGAGAACATTTAAGAAATCAGTGTTTTATAACAGGCCTGGGCTCTCGAACTAACTCTTCAAAGAAGCAATATGTTAATAAGGTTTATTAAGGGCTAACGGAAAGAGGATAATTGCTTGTTAATTATTATTTGTATAATGTTTTCATACACAGTATCTGTATTATACCATATACTTTTAAATAATAATGGCCTCATTTGCAACTTCAATATTATTTCTAATAACTCTGCAAAATTGATGTTATCACCCTTTTACGAGAGAGAAACTGAGTCTCAGAGGAGTTAACTGTCTTGCCCAAGGTCATATATTCACACCCAGGTTTCTCTCAGCCCACTGCCTTCCCACCATGCCTGGGGCCAGATGAAACAGCTGGCCAAGGTGCCTTATATACAGAACACAAAGGCATCGCTGAGATGATCAGAAATATGGTGCCTGTTATGTCAATTTTGCCCATGAGACACCTTACATTATCCGCACAGTGTTAATTGTGTACTGAAATAGATAATATCTTCCAGTGGACATTTAAAAACAGGCCTCCCAGGCGCCAGTCTATCCCTGATGGTATCTTTGCAACATAATTACAGGCAACAACACCAGCCTTGAGATCCGCCAGCGCCAGTGGACAGTCTCCTGAAATCCATCTCCTTCAGCTAAAATCCAGAAACGGACTAATGGACAGTATCGTGCTGCTGACCACATTATACTGCACTTGATTACGTTATCTAGGTACAAAATCTTTTCATGTGGCTCCCGAGAAAATGACTGGCTTCGGGAAATTAAAAACAAGCAAACAAACAAATTGAAAGAAAAGAGAAATTGCAGAAAAGCGAGAACAGTTTGGCCAGCCAGAAAAGGTTTTCTTAACCATAATTTGAAAGACTTTATGGCAACATTAATGTTAAGTGTGGGTGACTAATACTGCTGAGCTATTGGTGACTTTTTTTAAAAAGTTAAAATAATTCCAAATAAGTTTAAATGTGATGTCACAATCAGTGCCTGCCCCCCCCCCAAATCCCTTATTTTGAACATTATAGAAGTGATTTTCTCTTAACTCCTATCAAAAGAATGTTGAACAAGTAGATAGCGAGCATTGCTTTAAGGGAGCTCCAGACTGCGGTCGGCCAGGGACAACCACGTGTTTTTCTGTCCTTGACTCTGCCACGGACTGTCACATGTGTGAGTTTCAAGTACATTACCCAAGTTGTTGACTACCTCACAAGTTATTCAGAAACGAAGTGTTTGGTTTTTAGGAGTTAGAAACCTGTGGGAAGAAGCAAAATAAGTCAGTCAGAGAAAGACAAATATCATGTCATTTCACTCATATGTGGCATTTAAGAAACAAAACAGATGAACACAGGGGAAGGGAAAGAAAAATAAAATAAGATAAAAATGGAGAGGGAGGCAAACCATAAGAGACTCTTAACTGTGGAAACAAACTGAGGGCTGCTGGAGGGGAGTTGGTGGGGGGATGGGGTAACGGGGGGATTGGCATTCAGGAGGGCACTTGTTGGAATGAGCCCTGGGTGTTGTATGTAAGTGATGAGTCACTAAATTCTACTCCTGAAACCAATACTACACTGTATGTTAATTAACTTGAATTTAAATTAAAATGTATATATAAAATAAAAAAGAAAGAAATCTGTAGAAAGAGAAACTAAAGCTTCAAAAGAATAAATGTCCTGTCAAATATGAAATATTTACTAAGATCTCCTGATTGCCAGGCCCAAATCCGAACTGTCCTTCTGCCTAGGTTCAAGAAGGTTGGGGTGGAGGAATGTCCCTGAGGCCTGAGGTACTCTCAGGGGGAACCACTCCCAAGCTTGGAGCACAGCAGCCACTGAGCCGTCTCCCTGGCAACTCCCGCACAGTGGAGGACAGAACAAGGCACCGCGTGCCCACCTGGGCTGCTACCTTCCGTATGTCTTGCTCTGCTTAGAATCTGGGTTATTTGCTTCCTGTATCAGGGTCAAAGATGGCAGTCAGAATCCTCTGGGACGCGCTAGGGCATCACTGGAACTCTCCTGCTCTCACCAGGCACGATCACCAGGCTGCTTCTCCAGTGAGGCAGATTCTTATTCTTTGACCTCAATACGTAAGAATCCCCATGTCTGCTTTCAGATTGAGGAGACTTAGAAAACTCCTAATCTTATGGAGCTTAATTGTTAAAATAATAATAAGTAGGGCGCCTCAGTGACTTGGTCGGTTAAGCATCTGCCTTTAGACTCAGGTCATGATCCCAGGGTCCTGGGATTGAGCCCCATGGCGGGGAACCTGCTTCTCCCTCTGCCCCTCCCCCTGCTCATCCACTCTCTTGCTCTCTCTTTAAAAATAAGTAAATAAGATATTCAAAATAATAATAACAATTAAGCACAATCTTTAGAGGTAGACAGACAAAGATTTGAATCTCACCTCTTTCAGTTGGTGGTCATAATTAGCCTCTTCTGATCCCCCAATTGTCCCATTTGTAGAATAGAACAATAATGCCTTCTTGGGGGGCTGTTGGGCACACAGAAGATTCAATAAACAGAAGCTTTTATTATTATTATATAATGTTGATTGAATTGGTGGTAGAGCAAAATGAGAAGAGAAATAGTCAGAATACAGAGTTTGGGGTGATAGAAAGGAACTAGTGAATCAAGAAGTTAACAGACCCAGATCCATCCTGGGTATTACTCATCAGGGACATGGGTGCAGCTGAAGTTGGACAAAACTGTGCAGGGAGGGGGACCCGCTGTCTTCACAGATAGGTCTCCACTGGGTGAACTCACCCTGCCCCTGCGCCTGGCTTCATCCTCAGAGGCTCAGAAACTCATTCCCATCCAGAAATCCTCTCAAGGAGGCTGACTTGGACCCACAGACTCTTCCAGGCCTGGGCCTAAGACCAAATGGGCCCAACAGACATGTCACTCTCCCCAGGACATTCGATCCCGGGAGCTAGCTACGTGGGAAGGTAGGCGGTCCGAAGGTACCCAAAGAGTTTTTAGAATCCTAACAGAGAAGTTAGTTTTATAACTTGAAAATATAAAGGTACCGGGTCTTGTTATTCAGCTCCATGAGTCTCTGCAAGAGGGATACCTGACAGCCAGCCAGAAAATCCCTGAAGATTCTGGTGTCTTCCAGACAGAGTCCAAAGAGGTGTGACCGGTATAGTCTCGGAGTGTCCTCTCTCTGCCTCTGAGGTTGACTGACTTCCCTGCAGATCAACTCATTCCTTCTTTAGATCTGTGTATTCCTTTAGTCAGTCTCCTGCCTGGGGACTTCTCATTAATGTTCGTGTTAGAATTTAACTCCCAGAGGGCTAGGGAGACAATGGTATTTCCAGGTCTTGGTGGAGGGGTCAGGGATTGTCAGTGGACAACTAAGAATGGTTTATAGGTACAATGATCTCTGCCTTCCTCCCCTCTTGCAGAGCTAAAAGGACATAAAAAATTAGAACAGAATCGTCTGTGTTGAAAGGAAACACCTTCATTTTACAGACACAACTTCCCAACATGGACAGTTGGGACCACGCCCTCAGTTCTTTAAACCAAAATTTCCCCTCTAGCTTCTGCCTTTTTCTATCTTCTTTCCCTGGTCCTTATTTGGAGTAGAAGGGAGGGGATCCTTCCAAGGAAGCAATGTGGCAACAAAACTGTAAAAACTAGAGTCTGGTGTTTTTCCCTGATACTCCCAGGTGCAAAGTTAACCCCAGACTCAGGGCACAAGCCCGTGGAGGAGTGAGCCGCACGTTGCTCTTTGAGCCTGCCAAGCCTCTCTCTAGAGGGTTCCCTAGGGGACCTTGGTGTGAAGCCTTCCGGTTGAATGCTTAGCTGGGTCACAGACATCTCACTAAGCTGCTTCCTGTGCCCAAAGCAGTCACCAAAAAGCTATGATTCTTTCTTTCTTTTTTTTTTTTAAGATTTTATTTATTTATTTGACAGAGAGAGAGAGAGAGATCACAAGGAGGCAGAGAGGCAGGCAGAGAGAGAGGAGGAAGCAGGCTCCCTGCTGAGCAGAGAGCCCGATGCCGGCCTTGATCCCAGGACCCTGAGATCATGACCTGAGCCGAAGGTAGAGGCTTTAACCCACTGAGCCACCCAGGCGACCTATTTATTTCTTTTTAAGATTTATTTCTTTATTTGAGAGCAAGAGAGTGCGTGCACGAGCACGGGGAGGGGCAGGGCTAGAGGGAAAGAATCTTCAAGCAGACTCCCCGCTGAGCAGGGAGCCCTACATGGGGCTCAATCCCAGGACCTTCCCCCCCAGATCAGGAGCCGGGGCGCTCACCTAACTGAGCCACCCAGGTGCTCCCAAAGTTAAGATTATTTAAAGGAGCATGGAGTTTGGGGTTGAGGGACAGCCAGGGCCCCATGGCCTCCCCCTTTCCTGGGTCTGTCCCTCCCCGCCCTCCTTGCTGCTGGGCTACTTGCTGTGTCACCGAAGTCTGCATTTCACGTCACAAAGCATTTTTCCTCCCTATTCTGGCACAGTGGTAGAGGCTCTGGAGACCATATAAACCCTCTTCTGTTCTTTCTTTTTTTAAGATGTTACTTATTTGTCAGAGAGAGAGAGCACAAGCAGGGGGAGCAGCAGGCCCCTGCCAAACAAGGAGCCCAGTGCAGCTCTATGCAGGACTCGATTCCAGGACACTAGGATCATGACCTGAGCCAAAAGCAGACACTTAACTGACTGAGCCACCCAGGCACCCCAACCCTTTGCTCTTCTATTTGAAGTCAAGCTCCTGAGCCCTCAGGTGACTGCCTGGTGCTGGGTCACCACTTCCGTAAGTACTTACTGATTCATACTGTAGGTGTCCCCAGCAGGCACCCGCAATTAGTGATGGAACACATCCTCTGTGTAGGGCTCTGACCAAAAAATGTCCTTCCAGAAACTAACACGGAAAAAAACACACAATCCAGACTGTGAGACTGTTTACAAGACAATGGCCTGGACTCTTTAAAAAGAAAGTCAATGTTATGAAAAGCAAAAGAAGATTACAGACTGATTCGGTCTGATGAATGGTGGAAATGGTCACATCTGGGCTGTTCACCAGCCACACGTGGCCCCTGAGCACCTTGAAGTGTGGCCAGGATGGCTGATGAGCTGATTTTTAAATGGATTTAATTTTAATTAATTTAAATGTAAATAACCACACGTGGCTACTGGGTCCTGTTGGACACAGCATAGTTCTACATTAAAAAAAAGATNTTTAAATGGATTTAATTTTAATTAATTTAAATGTAAATAACCACACGTGGCTACTGGGTCCTATTGGACACAGCATAGTTCTACATTAAAAAAAAGATGAAAGAGGGGCGCCTGGGTGGCTCAGTGGGTTAAAGCCGCTGCCTTCGGCTCAGGTCATGATCCCAGGGTCCTGGGATCGAGGCCCACATCAGGCTCTCTGCTCAGCAGGGAGCCTGCTTCCTCCTCTCTCCTCTCTGCCTGCCTCTCTGCCTACTTGTAATCTCTCTCTCTCTGTGTCAAATGAATAAATAAAAAAAATCTTTAAAAAAAAAAAAAAGATGAAAGAGGGGCGCCTGGGTGGCTCAGTCGGTTAAGCATCTACCTTCAGCTCGGGTCATGATCCCAGGGTCCTGGGATCCAGTCCTGCATCAGGCTCCTTGCTCAGCAGGTAGCCTGCTTCTCTTTCTGCCTGCTGTTCCCCCTGCTTGTGCTCTCTCTCTGACAAACAAATAAATAAAATGTTAAAAAAAAGATGAAAGAAATAAAAGAACTAAACACAATGCATGAACTTAGTATTCTAGATCAGAGGCAGGAAAAATATTTCAATGGCTATAGAAATATATAAAGGTACACTGTGTATGATATTCCTTAACTAAGGTTACTTTTCTTAGGTGTGATCATGGTACTTGGGTTTTGTAAGAAAATTTCATTATTATGAGCTGTGTGCTGAAGTATTTAGGGATGAAGAGTGTACTACTTACTTTCAAATGGTTCTCTACACACACAGAGACAAAGCAGATGGGGCACAATGTTAGTCACTGAAATCCAGCTCAAAGGTGTACTGGTTATGCACTGTACTCCTCTTTTAAGTTTCCTGTGGGTTTGAACATTTTCAAAATAAAAAGTGAGAAATCGAAAGTAAAATGGAGGGAGGCAGACAGCCCTAGTTAAGTGTGATAGTAACAAAGCAAGGCTTACCACTTGCCCCAGCTTGCAAACAACTGTGTTCCAAACATGTATATGCAAATCAGTTGCTTGGCACTTTGAATGGGCTTTCCCTCCCTCTTATTTATAACTGCCTCTGGGAAACTGCAACTTACTGACGAAGAAATACACCGGACCCCCAACAAAGGAAGGATAGAAACTGTGATTGGTGGGGGGGGTGGGGGGGTGGATACCAGGCACTTGCTAATCTTCCCTCTTAAATCTTTGTTCCTCACATTTCTGATTTGGAAAACTTCGGGAAATTCCTCCCACAGACAACAGGGCCCCAAACCAAAATTTTGTATTTGAAGTCCTTGTTAACTTTGCAACATGCTGGTTGCTTTTAAGTTAGATTATTGTAAATTGGTCACATAGGTGACTACAAATCAAGCGGATTGTAAAAGCTACAGGTTTTGAGGGCTGTAGTGATAAAGGAAATGTTCATGGTGAGTTGACACTTAAGTCAGGCCTTAACAGCATTTCTCAAAGTGGAATCTGGTCTAAGAATCACGTTGGTACTAAACAAAAAGATTCCCCTGTATCAGAATATCCATATTTAACAAGTGTTCCAGGTGATTCTTGTACACACAGAAGTTTGAGACCCTGAAGTGAGATAAGAGAGGTAGGTCAAGAGAAGCCTGAAGGGTATTCTGATAGGTAAGGCATCCTGGGCAAAGGTGCAAAGTCAGAAATGAAATAGGGCTTTTAAAGAGTATAAGGAACTTGACCTTGTTAAAGGGGGACACTCTCATTTGAGATCAGGTGAGTTAAAGTTGGTCAGGGAGGGTGGGGCCGGTAGAGGGTTTTGGATACCAGCTCAGAGAGGCTGCTAAGTGTTTGGATACTTGCTAGACAGTTGAAGGAACAATGATGTTTTAGGGAAATCATCCTGACCAGTGCATAGGATGAACTGAAGACAAAGAAACTCGAATCAGGGAGACCAATGAGCAGGTTATTGAAGATGATCCGGGTATGAGATAATGAAAGCCTAAACCAGGAAAGGGACCCTGAACATGAAGCAAAAAGGGTGGGTGGAAAAATGTTTTTGAAAGAAGAATCAGAAGATGTGGTGACTGTTTTTTTTTAAAGGAGGGGGCTGGAGGGCGCCTGGGTGGCTCAGTGGGTTAAAGCCTCTGCCTTCAGCTCAGGTCATGATCTCAGGGTCCTGGGATCCAGGCTCGCATCGGGCTCCTTGCTCAGCGGGGAGCCTGCTTCCTCCTTTCTCTCTCTGCCTGCCTCTCTGCCTACTTGTGATTTCTCTCTCTCTGTCAAATAAATAAATAAAATCTTTTAAAAAAAAAAAAAAGGAGGGGGCTGGAAAGTGATGTGTGTAAAAGGAAGTGTTCATAATGCCCAAGGCCTGCAATAGCAAAAAACAAAAGTAAAACTAATAACTTGATTTAAAAATGGCCTAAGGATTTGAATAGGCATTGCTCCAAAGAAGACATGCAGATGGCCAACAGGTAGATAAAAGAATGTTCAATGTCACTCATCATCAGGGAAATACCAATCAAAGCCACAACGGGATATTATTTCACACCTGTCAGGATGGCTATTACCCAAAAAAAAAAAGAAAGGAAAAAGACACCTGTAGGCAAGAATGTGGAGAAACTGGAACTCCTGCACACTGTTGGTGGGAAAGCAAAATGGTGCAGCCACTCTGGAAAATGGTATAGAAGTTCCTCAAAAAATTAAAAATAGAGGAGTGCCTGGGTGGCTCAGTGGGTTAAAGCCTCTGCCTTCGGCTCAGGTCATGATCTCAGGGTCTTGGGATCGAGCCCCAAGGGATCCAGCATCAGGCTCTCTGCTCAGCGGGGAGTCTGCTTCCTCTTCTCTCTCTGCCTGCCTCTCTGCCTACTTGTAATCTCTCTCTCTCTGTCAAATAAATAAATAAAAATCTAAAAAAAAAATTAAAAAGAGAACTATCATATGATCCAGCAATCCCATTTCTGGGTAATTATGCAAAAGAATTGAAATCAGAATCTCGAAGAGATATTAGCACTACCATGTTCATTACACCTCTCTTCACAAATAACCAAGACATGGAAGCAACCTAAATGTCCACTGATAGACAAATAGATGAAGAAAAGGGGTATATGCCTACAGTGGAATATTATTCAGCCTTCTATAAAAAATGGAAATTCTGCAGTAAGCAACCACATGAATGAGCCTTGAGGACATTATGCTAAGTGAAATGACCAAATCACAGAAAGACAACTACTGCATGATTCCATTTATATGATATATAAAACAGACAAATTTAGGGGCACCTGGGCATCCAACTCTCAGTTTTGGCTCAGGTCATAATCTCAGGTGGTGGGATGGAGCCCCCAGTCAGTCTTGGTCCCCGGAGAGATCAGCAGGGAGTCTGCTTGAGATTCTCTCTCTCCCTCTACCCAACCACCCTGCACTGTGTGTATGCACATACACGCATGCCCTCTCTCTCTCTAGATAAATCTATCTTTTAAAAAAAATAAAAATATAAGGTGCCTGGGTATCTCAGTTGATTATGCGTCTGCCTTCGGCTCAGGTCATGATCTCAGGGTCCTGGGATCAAGCCCTGCATCGGGCTCTCTGCTCAGCAGGAGTCTACTTCTGCCTCCCACTCTCCCTCTGTGCTCTCTCTCTGAAGTAAATAAAATCTTTTTTTAAACATTAAAAAAATAAAAAATAAATTAAATAGACAAATATATAGAATCAAAAGGTGGGATTGTGGGGGCGCCTGGGTGGCTCAGTGGGTTAAGCCTCTGCCTTCGGCTCAGGTCATGATCTCAGGGTCCTGGGATCGAGCCCCGTATCGGGCTCTCTGCTCAGCAAGGAGCCTGCTTCCTCCTCTCTCTCTGCTTCCCTCTCTGCCTATTTGTGATCTCTCTCTCTGTCAAATAAATTAAAAAAAAAAAAAAGGTGGAATTGTGGTTGCCAAAAAAAATGGGGGAGGGAGGAATTGGGAGTTACTAATGAATGGGCCTAAGTTTCAGTTAAGCAAGATGAGTAAGTTCTAGACATCTGCAGTAAGACACAGTACCTCTGTTGCACACTTAAACATTTGTACTTTTTGAATGGCATTACACATTTAAAATTTTGTTAAGAGAGTAGGTCTCATGTTAAGCATTCCTGCCATAGTAAAATAAAAATTTTTAAATGCTCAAGGTTCAAAGCCTGAGTGGAAGGAAGAAACAATGAAACCAGGGACAAAAATGGGGAACCTAAGAAAAGGAGCTGTTTTTGTGATGATGTAGTAAGAGGGAAGCTGTGGAAGGACATCCAAGTAGAGACACCTTCATAGCAGTTGGACATGATTGCTCAGAGATGAACATATAAATAAAGTCAAGACTAAGAGATACATGAAGCCAAGGACAATTCAATTAAAGAGTTTAAATAATGAGGGGTGCCTGGGTAGCTCAGTCAGTTGAGTGTCCGACTCTTGATTTCAGCTCAGGTCCTGATCTCAAGGTCGTGAGGCTGAGCCCACCTCGGGCTCCACTGTGGAGTCTGCTTGAGATTCTCTCTCCCTTTCCTCCTGCCCCTCCTGCTAGTGTGTGAACTCTCCTTTCCTTCTCTCTCAAATAAGTAGATAAATCTTTTTTTAAAAAAGAGAGAGAGATGGGATGCCTGGGTGGCTCAGTCGTTAAGCATCTGCCTTCAGCTCAGGTCATGATCCCCAGGGTCCTGGGATCAAGGCCCGCATTGGGCTCCTTGCTCAGCAGGGAGCCTGCTTCTCTCTCTGCATCTGCCTGCCACTCTGCCAGCTTGTGCTCTGTCCCTCTCTCTCTCTCTGACAAATGGATAAAATCATTTTTAAAAAATGAAAAAAAAATTTTTAAAAGAGTTTAAAGAATGATTAACTCAGGGATTAAGAATCAAGCCTTAGAAAATAGCCCCTATTGGGGGCAATGGGATGGAAAGAAACCATAAAAGAAAAAGGTGATTATCATCAGAGAGATAGGAGGACGACCAAGAAAGCCATGTGAGAAATAAACATTAAAGAATAGTTAATGTCGGGCGCCTGGGTGACTCAGTGGGTTAAAGCCTCTGCCTTCAGCTCAGGTCATGATCTCAGGGTCCTGGGATCGAGGCCCGAATCTGGCTCTCTGCTCAGCAGGGAGTCTACTTCCTCCTCTCTCTCTGCCTGCCTCTCTGCCTATTTGTGATCTCTCTCTCTCTCTCTCTGTCAAATAAATAAATAAAATCTTAAAAAAAATAAAGAATAGTTAATGTCAAAGCCAATGGGAACTGAGAAGAAACTGCTGGAAAAGGCTCTCAGACGTCTGGGAAGATAGATAGCCAGCCTGACCTCCCATACCTGGGTAACAAAGATTTTGTTAAGAAAGCCTTGAGAACCACACCAATGTTCTTTCCTCCAAGGGTATAAGTTATAGCCTCTTTATCAAAAGACCTGGGCAAAGCTGTGTTTCCCATAGCCTTGCTGTTTTCTCTTCTATTCTGGGCAATAGCCCAGAAAACGGAGCTATTTTGCTTGCCATGAAACTCATGTACCCTTAACTCTTTAATCAATGATGGGACAGGTCAGAAAAGTTATGGGCTGAAAAATTTAAGTCATTTGCAAAACTGTAGTTTAATCATTCTTCATGAGCAACAGCAACAACAGATGGAAGAGGACTCCCCTTGTGCTCTAGGTGACTTCCATCCAGCTCAAATGATAGGCTGAGAATAGTGGAAGTGAGAATGAGGAACTGTCTTTTGTTTTCTACCTTTCCTGCTGTGGCCGGTTATCAAATGATAATAACTGACATTGATTGGCATGAGTTTTCCTAAGGGTCGGTCTCCTGATCAGGTGTTCCTGAACCTGACTGATACTGGGTCATATGGCAAATAAAAAAGCTAGCCTTCATATTCATAGGATTCTGGGTTTGTCTATCTAATTAAATAAATAGCAAATGGACTTCACTTGGAGCATGAAGGATGAGGCTTGAGCTCCTATTAATAAAATAACTTATGGAATCTATGGAATAATTTTTAATCTTAGTTCCATAAAACCTTCAAAGATAATGAGAAATCAGTCTGGAGAAGGATTCAGGCAGGTGAAATCATGTGGAACAAAGAGCCTCCAAAGGATCTTTCTATTCCAGAATGACTTTAAAATAAGATTTCGAACCGCCGAAGGAGTTTGAAAGCCTTGGAACTAGGTGTAAAAATTTTTTTAAAAGGAAGAGTTCATAAACTACATTTCCCAGGTGGCCTCGCGGGCGAATTTCTGCACTCCTCTAGGTCTCTTCGCCGCGTGGTACGCTGGGAAACGTAGTGCTCCAAGCCGCCCCGCACGTGACGCGTGCGGAGGAACGGGGACCGTGCCGCCGGAGGGGGTCCAGGGTCCCGGGAATCCAAGTGTGAGCCGCTCTTTCCCCCGAATTTGGTTTGTGTCGGGCGGGGAAGACCCCATCTTCTGACCCCGACTGTGAAATGAGCTGGCCCCGGGTTCAGTCGCCCCGGGCACCGCTCCGGGGAAGTCCGGGTGGGCGAGGCACCGCTGCGCGGCGTCCCGTTTCTCGGCAGCGGGGCGGGGTGGGGGAGAAGGTGCAAACAGCCCGGGGGCTCCGAGCTCGCGCCCGGTGCCCCACCCAGGCTGAGGCCGCGCGGGGAGGAAGCGCGTAAAGGCTGAGTGCGAAGTTTCCCTTTCTGCTTTCTCGTCAGAGCAGCCCCAACCGGAGGTGGGCTGCAATGCCGAAGTTCAGTTGGTAGGGGGTCCGGAGCCGAAGGGGTTAAAACAGGCGACACCCTCCGACCCCGCCGCCTCCCTCCCGAGTCCGGCCCGCCAGCCATGGGCGGCCGCGATCACCTGTTCAAAGTGCTGGTCGTGGGGGACGCGGCGGTGGGCAAGACGTCGCTGGTGCAGCGATACTCGCAGGACAGCTTCAGCAAACACTACAAGTCCACGGTGGGAGGTGAGACGTCGCCGCGGAGCCCGCCGGGGGCTCCGTGGCCTTGGGTCCTTCCTCGGCTCAGGAAGGAGGAGGGGTCCGGGATCGGGGAGGGAGTACTTGCCGGGTGTTCGGTGCGCACGTTTCGCTCGGCTTTCCCCAGGTAGGCTCACCCAGTCCGAGCTGACTGCCTGGAGCGAGACTGGGCGAAGGGGTGAAGAGGGGGCAGGGGGCAGGTTGGGGAAATGTGCAGTCGTTGCGTTTCTCGCGGGAACCGTGAACTCGGGTCGGCTGCAACCTTCCAAGCGGTCACCGCGACTCTCTGGGATCAGCGGAGGCCGCCGGGACCCCTCGGGGAGGCCGGGTTAGGTGCCAGGTTAGGTGGGGCTCTCGGCCTGCTTCTCACGGGAGCTGATGAGGGAACGGAAAGAAAGGTGTTGTCAGGCCTTAAGGACCCTCCCTCCGTTTGGAGGGTGCCTGAGTGCGAGAGCCCCTGAGCCACACAATCCGATGTCACCAAGGCTGATGAGCTGTGTGTATTTTTGTCCATGGATTGCTTAAATAAAGGCACCTAGAAATTATGTAAGGAATTTGACCTGTCTTCCCACCCCCTTTTCCCTCGAGCTGGGCGGGGCGGGGGGGGGGCGGGAAGGAAGAGAACACCGAGAAGTTCATTCATTTCTTTCTAGGGGCGGCCTTGGGCTCAACTTCTTTTCTTTCCCAGAAGTAGAAATGCCTTTTTGTTAAGGTCTTTAGTTGGGAAGAGCTGGTGAAGGGGGAGGGTTAACACACATTAAGAGAACTTTTTTTTTAAGGAAAAGCCCTGTACTATAAATTTTGAAGGTGGGTGCTGGTGTTCGTTATGGAATTAAAAAAAATTAACAAGCATTAACATTGCAATGAAAACATCCTCCTTGAAGACATCCAGCAACATTTAGGATTTCCCTACCATTCTGCCCCCCACTCCTAAACAATATGAAGGCTCTTATTTCAGGGGTTTGGTTAAAAGTGTTTCGCTAATTTGTTTTTAGCAATGACTCTAGTTTTCCTTTAGTAAAGAATAATGGCTCTGGCTATTTTTTTTTTCAGTGTTTATTCTAAATTTCCCCTAGCTTCCATTTCTGTCACAGATGTGGAAAAATGTATTTCCAAATCTGGGCAGTTACACTCTTTCTCTCCTCAAAAGATTTTCCTGGTGGCATACTCTTTCAGGCTTAGATCCTGGAGTCTCAGCATCTACACATTCGAGCACAGCACCCTCCATACCGTGTCTTCTTCCTTGGAATCCTCTAGGACCTCTTCCCTTGACCCTATTCCCACCCAGAATAATCCCTACAGCCTTGTGGAGGGTGTAGAATTTCCCCCAGTGTTTTTCTCATAATACAGTTGGATTAGAAACTAACAGTGAAATTGAACGTGGAAGATGCAAAAGCCACCACACTTACCTCATTTCCCCCTTTTGCCCTATCATCCCTTCCCCTAGAAAACCCCCTAGACCTTCCAGAAACTGTTTAACTTGAGATCAGGAGTTGTTTTCATAATTGCTTCCACCCTCCTATCCCTAGCCTTAGAGACAAGTAGTATCAAATAAGTTTGTCAAGAGAGTAAAAGCCGAAGACCCCTTCAGAGAGTGGTGATGAATTATCTGTGGTGGAGGTCCCTGGAGGCACCTCTCAGTCAGAAGACCATGCGAATCTTGATCTTGGGGTCGTGAGTTCAAACCCCACGTTGGGGGTAGAGGTCACTTAAAAAATAACAATAATAATAATGATGATAAAATTAGAAATGTTTTAAAAAGAAAGAATTGTCTGTTCCACACTTAAAGCCTGAGTGTAGGCTCGTCTCAACCCATTGAGAGCCTAAAAATAAATAGATACATGGGATTGGAGTTGTGTGTCTCTAGGGTTATAACTGCATATTTGATCTGAGTTTATTCGTGGATTTTTTAAAGGTAAATTTTATTCAATTGTACATGTATTTTCAGTGGATTTTGCTCTGAAGGTTCTCCAGTGGTCTGACTCTGAGATGGTACGGCTCCAGCTGTGGGATATTGCAGGTAGGATGGGGAGATGGGATAGGAACAAGGCAAGACATTTTGGTTTAATCAGCAAGTTCTCAGAAAAAGTGGGGTAGCAAAACCAGTAGGTTTTGTGGGGTTTTTTTTTAAGGCTTTATTTATTTATTAGAGAGAGCACGAGTGGGGAGAGGGGCAAAAGGGCAGAGAGAAGCAGACTCCCCACTGGGCAGGGAGCCCGATGGGTAGTCGTGGGGTCATGACCTGAGCTAAAGGCAGGTGCTTAACCGACTAAGTCACCCAGGTGCCCCAAAACCAGAAGGTTTTTTTTCTGGAGGTAGAATGACTGAATTGTTCAGAGGACACCTAAGCCGAATGGAGGGAGAGTGTTTGTAGATATTTTCTGTAGGTGTTTTGCCCGGGATGGAAGTCGGGCCATTTCTCCGTGTGGGGCGGCTAGCAAGGTGGTAGATTGTCCAGACCATAGGTGGGTGCTCTCAGAGCCCAGGAAGGGTGCTTTTTCCGGCGCTCCAGCTGCCCTTGGGGGGAAAGAAGATCCCCAGAAAATAGAAACAATAATAATAATAGGTGACTTTTACTATGTGCCCAGCACTTTCCTAAGCATTTGAGATTCAGTGACTCCGTTAATCCTCATCACAACCTTTTGAGAAAAGCGACTGCTTCTATCCCCGCTCTACAGATGAGAAATCTGAAGCACCGGAAGCTTCCCTTGCCCAAAGTCATTCAGATAGTTAATGACAGAGGAGGGATTTGGACTTGGGCATCTGGACTCGGCCACAGTGTATACTGCCCTCCCCGACAAGGAAGGTAGAAAAGGCGGAGTGTCTGAGGGGGTTCTGAGACTGGTTCTCAGTATCACCTTCTCAAGGGCTCCCTCTTTTCTTCCCAGGGCAGGAGCGTTTCACCTCCATGACTCGACTCTACTACCGGGATGCATCAGCCTGCATTATTATGTTTGATATTACCAACGCCACGACCTTCAGCAATAGCCAGAGATGGAAAGAGGACTTGGACAGCAAGCTCACCCTGCCTAATGGAGAACCCGTGCCCTGCCTGCTCTTGGCCAACAAAGTATGTGGTCAGTCTAGGAAAATGGGCCCTGGCCTCTCTCTGTGGGCGGAGAGTAAGCGTGTCTAAAACACTCTCCGATTCCGGGCATCCATTTGCCCTTCTCAAGTTGGCAAAGTCATCTCTACCTTCTTTCAAGGGATGCTGGGACTTTCTTTGGGAAGAATGTTGGCCAGATTTTAGATGCTGGTGTCCTTAGCCACTGGTGGAAAGATTTTACATCCAGAAGTATCTGAGCAGTGTTCCTATTCTCTGGAAGTTTATGGTATTGCCTTTTATGTCCTCTCTTTGCCAGTGTGACCTGTCCCCTTGGGCAGTGAGCAGAGACCAGGTTGACCGGTTCAGTAAAGAGAATGGTTTCACAGGTTGGACGGAAACATCAGTCAAGGAGAACAAAAATATTAATGAGGCCATGAGGTGAGTAGCTCGTGTTGTTCTGGGGTTAGGCACGCAGGTTTACCCACCTTTTGCTGCCAGGCCCCTAGGATCTTCTTTTCTTCTTCCTGAGCAAACAAAAGCAGACTGAGCCACTGGAATGTCAGCTTCTGAAGGTCAAGGTTGCTATCCTTTCTCCTGCGATAATGGGGGACAGAGGGTCATTTAAACCTCATGCCTGGAATGAATGCCATCTGGTGATAAGACAGACAAGGTCTGCCATTTCTCCCTTTGTTCTCTCCAGTTTATCGGTCTTCTGTTTCTTTGTTTTTTAGAGTCCTCATTGAAAAGATGATGAGCAATTCCAGAGAAGATATGTCTTTATCCACCCAAGGGGACTATATCAATCTACAGACCAAGCCCTCCTCCAGCTGGGCCTGCTGCTAATAGTGTCTGGCTTGTTTTCCCGCCTACGTTCAGGAGGTCTTTTCATCTCTTCTCTTTGGATGCCCACCAAGCAACCTTGTTAAGTATATTGGAACTGTCTCCTGCCAGCTGTCCAGGAAGGAGGACCACTGTTACTCAGGAAAGACCTGCGCATTTGTGCATCTCTCACAAGTTTCTACTTGCCACCTCCTGGGGCCTCAGTACTTTTTGTATAAGAAAGATCACCTTATCCCTCATTTTATGATCTAGGATTTTGTGGGGAGCCTTAGAGATCAGCAGCTGTGTTTTAAGGATCCTAATTCCCACCTGTTTTGGCGTTTCTTTTTCCATTTGATTTATACGGATATCTCAGTCTGATCTGACTTCAGATTTTGAGGAAAATGAGAGCAAAGGGCATTTCCCAAATTCGTCCTAGGTTATAGCTTTCAATTTCTTTCTGTCTTGGACTTTGAATTTAAACCTCTTCATTCTGAGATGGGCAAGGAGTGGGGCTGGACATCCATGGGTTCTGGGTCACAGGAGGTAACCTAAAAGTCACAGTATTTTTGAAACTTCTAAAGTCATAACTGGCTCTCTCTTGTCTTGGTTTCAAGAATAGTCAAGCATTTAAACTACCTGTTAGGTGTAATGAGAGCCTTTCTTTCCCCAAAGAAACAGTTGTCCCATTAGGGTTTTCTAGTATGTCCCTACCAATGGGGTGAGAGCAGGGTTCACAAGGTTTCTGGGTTGATGTCTTGATGCCTAATGCTGCAGGTGACATCGCTGGGCAGTGGTGCCCTGAAATAGATCAGTTCCTTTACAGCCCTGGGAGTCTGAATGGAAGAGGGAGAGGTTAACAGAACAAAATCCTGGGGGGCCACTTGTTTCTGAGCACTTTGGCGCCTACCACTTACCAGCCATAGGAAACACATTTTATGTACAGACCTTTGCCTGAGTGGGGAGAGTAGACAGACAGAAAATCATTAAGCAATTTAAGTGCTAAATCGGGTAGGGTTTTTAGTATCAAATCACTTCTAGACAGCTTCATTTGTTGAATTCTCACAGGATGGTGATTTATAGCCTACCCAAAGTTTTGAATATTCTTCATGAACTCAGAGACCCAGAGTTCTTTTCTTTGAAAGACACTTATGTTAAATACGTGTCCTGAGTAAGTAGTTCCTGAATTGGACTTATCAGAACCACCTGGGAAGTTTGTTAAAATTTTTTTAAAATCAAATGTGTATGTTTTAGTATTTCTAGGTCCCAAACTCGAGCCTACTGAATCAAAATTTCCAGGGGCGTGGTGTGGGAATGTAACTGTTGTTTTTCAGACCCGGGTCATTTGACCAGCCTGGTTTGGAAAACATTGCTGGAGAATTTGATAAAGATGCAGAGACCCAGGCATTCCCTGTATAAATGATCCTGCGTTTCCCTATGCTGTTTGCTCTCCAGGTATTCTGATACACCCCAGACTTTGGAAACTACTGTCCTAAGCGCATGATCAGAGGCCAAATATCAGAAAGAGAACATGAGGCAGGCCTTCAGTAGTTGGTTGGTTTGTCTGTTTTTAATGCCAGTTACTAACTTTTGCACAGTGTTTTAAGACCTTGAAGTTCTCTTTTGTATTACCCTTTTCGAATAGGTTTTTATTACAATGATTCTGAAGATGAGAGTGGAATAGCGAATTCCCTTTATGTGAAAAGAAAATTGATTTTTATTTACTGATTTAAACCTCTGCAAAGTCACAAATAAAGGCTTAGACTAATACTTTATGTCCCTATCCATAAAGAAAAGGGAAAATGGAGATTTTTTTAAAAAGGGAAATATTTACATAGGATGTAAATAAGGCAAACGAATTCTATAAATATTTACATCTTGTTTAGAAATAAAATTATACAAAAAATAATTATATCCTGTCATTTGGATGCTATGTCTTAGTATAATTGTTTGGAACATGAATATTGTTGTAGCCCTTCCCTAGAGAAGGTTCCGTATTTGAGACAAGATGCCCCTCCAACCACTCAGCTGGTCTTTGGACAAAAAAAAAACCAAGCATTTCCTACAGAGTGTTTTTAAGAGACCCAATGAAAGTCTGAGATCAGAGCTATGGGATTGTGACTGCCCTGGCTTTGGACTTTTAAAAAAAATTTTTTTTAAGATTATTTGAGAGAGAGAACATGAGAGGGGGTGGGAAGAATCCTCAAGCAGACTCCCCACTGAGCGTGGAGCCTGGTGCGGGGCTTGATCCCAGAACCCCAAGATCATGACCTGAGCTAAAATAAAGAGTTGGATGGTCAACCGACTGAGCCACCCAAGCACCCCTGCCCTGGCTTTGGACTTTGAACGGAAGAGCTGAGTGACCAAACAAGCAGAGAAAAAGAGATCACAGGTCAAGGAAGGCCCCTCTGCACAAAGTGATGATTTGTTCTTTTGTTACTACTAATGAGCCAGAATTACTCCCCAGATGATTTCCCAAATTTGTTTGCCTTAGCTATTACTAAGGTATGTTTGGGTTCCTCATTTTGTCCTATCATCTCCAGGGGCGCCTGGGTGGCTCCATTAAGCAGCCGCTTTCGGCTCAGGTCATGATCCCAGGGTCCTAGGATCAAATCCCACATTGGGCTCGCTCTCTGCTATGCAGGGAGTCTGCCTTGCCCCACACTTGTGCTCTCTTTCTGCTAGTGCTCTCTCTTGCTCTCTCTCTCAAATAAATAACTAAAATCTTAAAAAAAAAAAAAAGAATTCTCCTATCATATCAGATTTAACTCTTCTTTAAGTGGTCTATCTTCTGTCCTCAGGACACTGTCACATCTAACATGAGGCTTTTCCAGTCTGTTGCTGCCTTTTGTAAGCAGTAGTCTGCTTTGGACATGATCGCAGGCTATGGTTAGAAGGTGTAAATATCTCCATGGTATTCTATAAAATCCATTGACAGGTTGCCCAAGGAAACAAACCTCAGTGCCCTTTTTCCCTTTACCCTCTTGGTTCACTGTACCCTCTTAAAGAAGCTTCAGCTATGTAAGTGACTCATTTATGAAAGCCAAGTAATCCCCAAAGGTGCAAGCTGGAATAGGTAGGAAGCCACTAGAAAGTGACATGTGTTGTTGGAAAGTACTACATGTATTTTTGCTTTGGCCATAAATACCTGAGACTCGAGAATGTATCTACATATGGCCTTCGTTGGCAGAGAAACCCTGCCTTCTCTCTGGCTTTCAAGCATAATTTGAATCCTTTTACATTTAATCTGCAGAGTTTCAGTATATAACAGTATTGCTCTGTATTAGGATTCTCCAGGAAAACACAACTAAGAGGAGATACATACATATGTAAAGGGATTTATTATAAGGAATTGTTTTGTGCGGTTATGGAGACTGGCTAGTCCAACATGCAGACTTGATGTTCCTGTTCAAGTTTCAGGGCCAGTAGGCTGGAGGGGCTGATATTCCAGCTTGGAGGCCATCACCCAGGAGAATTCTCTCTCGCTCAGGAGAGGGTCAATCTTTTGTTCTCTTTAGGCCCTCAACTGATTGTTTGAGGCCCTTTTACATTTACTGAGGGTAATCTGCTTTACTCAGTCTACTGATTACAGTGTTAATCTCATCCAAAAACACCCTCACAGAAACACCCAGAATAGTATTTGACCAGATATTTGGGCACTTCATTGCCTAGTCAAATTGACTATCACCTACACTTCAAAGTAGTTCATTGTGTAATGGTAGTATTTTGTTTGGTTTAAAGATTTATTTACTTATTTGAGAGAGAGAGAAAGAGTGTGGGGGGGTGGGGGGGAAGGGCAGAGAGAGAGGGAGAGGGAGAGGGAAAAAAGCAGACTTTCCGCTGAGTGAGGAGCTCCACACAGGGCTCAATCTCATGACCCTGAGATCATGACCTGAGCCAAAATCAAAAGGCAGACTCTTAACTGACTGAGACACCCAGGTGCCCCATGATGGTAGTGTTTTGATACCTCTTCATACTCAAATTTGATTCACACTCAAAATCTGTATGATTAGGAACTAACTACACAGTAATGAGAATAAAGAGGAAAGAACAGGTAGCAAGAGCAAGGAGATAAGGTAAGCATTTTATGATTGGTGATGCTGTGAGGAGGGCCGCCTGGGAGCACTGACTGCTAATACCTAATTGGGTACAAACTCTTCCCTCAGATCTGTGAGTTGTGTATGCTTCTTACGCTATGTTTGAAGTAAGCAAACAGTTCTTCGTATTTTATGTTAAAGGGAACAATGTCTCAAAATTTGACTGACCGAAAGGCAGCTGGTTGAATTTGTAATGAAGTCAAAACATAACTGTAAGCCTTTGAATTTCCCATCTCCATTCTGTCACTTGGGTTTCTGGGAAACATTTGACCTGAAGAACCTATTTTAGAAAATACGCCCAGGGGTGCCTGACTGGCTCAGTCCTTGGAGCATGCAACTCTTGACCTCAGGGTTGTAGGTTTGAGCCCACGTTGGGTGTAGAGATGACTTACAAATTAAAAAAAATCTTTAAAGAAGGAACATCAGTCCTAACATTTAAAGAAACAGAACTGACCCTTTTGGGGTTTGGAACTTCTGGTTTGTGTTCGCTTTGGAGACCATGTTCATATATGGAATAGAGACATGCATGTTTCCATATTAAATTTGGGGCCCCAGTAAGTGCAGTTTGAGTAGCATGCCGTACACTGTATCCTAAAACGTTTAATCCACAAGTTTCACCTTCTAAGATATGTCACCCAAATGCAGGGACTATCACTTAATTTTGAATATTAGCTATCTTATTTGCAATACAGGGATTTTAACCGCCATTCCATTTTCAACTGTTGCAGCCAGTAGCTAACATCTGAGTGCTGCTGTAGGTTAAGTATTCCCCTAAGCACTTCACATGGATTATTTTTTTTTAAGATTTTATTTATTTATTTGACAGAGAGGGAGAGATCACAAGCAGGCAGAGAGGAAGGCAGAGAGAGAAGGGGAAGCAGGCTCCCCGCCGAGCAGAGAGCCTGATGCGGGACTCGATCCCAGGACCCTGAGATCATGACCTGAGCCGAAGGCAGAGGCTTTAACCCTCTGAGCCACTCAGGCGCCCGACATGGATTATTTTTATTTTCACAATGACCCTATAATATGTGTGTGTGTATAGTGTGTGTATATATATATATGGAAACGGAGGCACAAAAAATTCAGGCTTTGCCCAAGGTTAGCTAGCAAGTGGCAAACTGATTTTTAGCCTCAAGCAGTATGACTCCAGAAAATGACTCTGCTACTACTACTACACTGCTTCTCATTTTGTACTTGTGTGTTTTGGTGGTGGCATTCTTGAATTTTTTTCCATATAACAAATGCTCAGTATGACAGAAACAAAGAGTAATTTATTAAGTGGGTACACAGATTTTTTTAATACTTTTGTCACGAAAAAATTTTAAATCTCATGAAGGAAAATGAAGAAGAAAAATCCAATCCACCCATAGTCCCACAACCCAAACAAAACCTCTATTTACAGAAATCCACCTAACCTCAGCTCTTAACACTCTTTAAAGTGGAGAATAAGATAGAAGTCTGGAGCAGAAGAAATATATACAAGAAAATGAAATTAAATGTTTAAATTGACTGGAGCCCAATCTTTTTCTGGCTGTGATCTGAGGGCAGAGGAACATCCTCCTTAGCCATGAACCTGTCTCCAAGGCTACTCAGCCTCTGGGGTTATAGAAAGACCAACCAGACACACAGCCCTTGTATCCCATCCTTTCTTATGAGTATGGTGAGCAAGAGTCAGCAGGTTGAAGGTGAAAGTTAAAAAAAAAAAATGCCTAGGAGAAATTTTCTTTAACTTCCTGGCAGGGTCTTCAAAGACAGGTAGCTTTGTGTGCTCCCGTGGTCAATAGAAGTAGTGTCTATTTAGATCTAGTTGGATGACTCGCATGAGGTCACAGGACTAGAAGTGCCCAGCACAGAGTAAGTGCTCAAAATTTGTTAGAAATCTCCCAGCTACTATAGCATAGCCTTGAAGGAAAGGGGTCTTTGTTAGGGACAGGGAAGAGTCCTCAGTCTGCCACCTCAGCACTGCCATTTCTTAGTGTCTTAAACCCTAACAGGAGAAGGAAAAGACTGCTCCCCAAAATATAACTACAATCATATGGAAATTAAGCATTGAGTTTCAAAGGCCCATTAAATCTCAATTTCCAGGGAAAAGGAATGACTGTTCTTTTCTTTTTTTTTTAAAGATTTTATTTATTTGACAGAGAGAGATCACAAGTAGGCCAAGGGGCAGGCAGAGAGAGAGGGGGAAGCAGGCTCTCTGCTGAGCGGAGAGCCCGATGCAGGGCTTGATCCCAGGACCCTGGGATCATGACCCAAGCCAAAGGCAGAGACTGAACCCACTGAGCTGTGCAGGCGCCCCATGACTGTCTTTTTTGTACCCTTAGCTTTTTGTTTTGTTTTGTTTTCATAGTTTTTCATAGTTTTATGATGTATATTGTCCATTCAGTGTTGTCTGATGGTGCTCTTAAAGTCTAGCCTATCGTGTGATGTCTTCAGTTTCCAGCCAACTGGTTGGGGCTGAGACATGTGCCTAGGGCAGAGCATTTGGAGATGGACAAGAGGGAACTGACCTTGAAGATTGCCTTCCAGGTTCTGGTAGCCAGGGAGACAGTGCTGGAGCTCCTGAAGGCATATTTCAGTACCTGTCCACTAAAAAGTAAACTAGAAGTTCAAATCTTTAGTTACTTCTTCTTAAGAGACAGTGTTTGTTGAAAGATTCAGTGAATGAACAAGCATATGGAGGGAAGATGTTAGCCAAAGCTGAGGTGAGGAAAGAGTAGGTAGGGTATGACCCTCACCTTGGAAGAGGAAGAGACTTAATTCAGTGGCCCTCAATCAATTGACCTTGAACTAAACTAGGAGAGCAAGGCCTGGAAGACCTGTCCTGAACTTTCCACCTGCCTGGACATGTTGACTATGGCCAGTTCCTTTCATTACCTAATAAATGAGTAATAAGAATATCTCTGCCTCATCTCACAATACTAAATAAAGGTATTTTCTAAAATAATAGCAATCTGCCCTAATAAAACAACCCCCAGTAAAGTCACTCATGATCACTGCACCGCCCCAGTCTCTACACTGACATTTTGACAATCATATGCTTGACAATACACTTAATCAAAATACATTTGGACACTGATTAAGGTTGCTTACTACCAAAAAAACCAGAAGTATTGGCAAGAATGTGGAGAAACTGGAACCCTTGTACAGGGCTGGTGGGGATGAAAATGCAGTTGCTGTGGAAAACAGAATGGAGACTCCTCAAAAATTAAAAACAATATGGCTATATGGTTAGCAATTCTACTTCTGGGGTATATACCCCAAAGAACTGAAAGCAGGGGCTCGAAGAGATATTTGTACACTCATGTTCACAACAGCATTAGTCACAATAGTGAAAATCTGGAAGCAACCCAAGTGTCCACTGACAGTTAAATGGGTAAACAAAATGTGGTATATACATACGTTGAAATATTCAGCCTTTAAAAAGTAAAAATTTTTTTTAAAGATTTTATTTATTTATTTGACACAGAGAGAGAGAGCACAGGTAGGCAGAGCAGCAAGCAGAGGGAGAGGGAGAAGCAGGCTCTCCCCCGAGCAGTGAGCCCGATGTGAACTCAATCCCAGGACCCTGGGATCATGACCTGAGCCAAAGGCAGCCGCTTAACCAACTGAGCCACCCAGGCACCCAGTAAAATATTTTGATACATGCTAAAACATGAATGAAACTGGGAGATGTTAGGCTAAGTGAAATCTGTCAACACAAAAGGATAAATATTATATGATTCTACTTACATGAGGTTCCTAGAGTCGTGAAATGCATAAAAACAGAAAGTAAAATGATGGGTGCCAAAGTCTGGGGAGAGAGGGAATGGGGAATTAGTGTTTAATGGTACAGAGCCTCAGGAAAATGAAAATGTTCTGGAGATGGATGGTGGTGGAGTTGCACAACAATGTAAACGTACTTAATGGCACTGAACTATACACTTAAAAATAGTTAAAATGGTGAATTTAATGTTTGCACTTTTTACTTACAGACACACAAACATGCACACAAATTCAGGGAAGGAAGGGTAGAGCGAAACGGCTAAAGGGAGAAGATAACTTGTTTACTGCTTCACTGGTGGACTGTGCCATTCTCTTCCCTAGAAGCCAGATTTTATAAGGGTAGATTTTCAGGAGACAGACAGTGCTAGGCTTGTTTGTTTATGGAGTGTATCTTCAGTTGGTTATTAACAGGCTGCCTGTAGCAGGCATTGAAGTTTATTTTACAATGGTGGAGTAAACCTTAGTCTTTCCCGTAGGGATCCTCAGCTCTACCTCCGAGAATTTTAGGCATCCAACAAACATTCATGTGTTTAAATGGAATGATCTGAGTGACCCTAAGTTGTTTGTCTTGAGTCTTGAGCCAACCCCACCCACTCCTACCCAAGGATCAGGTCATCTTTCAAAAATTGAATTTAACAAATACTTAGATATTGCTTACTGTACACTGGTGACTGTCCTAGGGGCTTTTCATATTTCAACTCATTTAATCCCAACAACCCTATGAGGTAAGTATCTTTGTTCCCCATTTTACACTTGAGAAAACTGAGTCATAGTGAGGTAGAGTTCTACAACTACTAAGTTGTGGACCTGAGGTTCAAACCAAAACGCGCTGTGGCCCCAGAGCACAAGCTTTTAATCATTAAGCCCCTGAAGTAATGTCGGAGACTGGGATTCTAATGACCCTGAAGTGGATCTCAAGGTCCAGAATGGAAAATGGAAATTGGGAGTGAGGTTATTCCTTGATTATGATCCTGCCTCTCTCCGCTCCAACAGTGGTTGGGGCCCCTGACGGCTGTTGCTGAAGCCAGGGGAAAGGGCTTGCGCGTTTAAGGTCAAAAATTTTGAACCTATGAAATTTCCCTCCAATTCTGAAGCAGCCCCTTAGTGACGAATCAGCTGCCTATCCCACGGGTTTTGCTATTAGTGCAGTTTCTAGATGATCCAGGCAGGCGAAATGAAACATCATTAAACTACCACTAAATGACATTGAACCCTATGTAAATCTTTTTTTCTAGTCGTTCCAAGATGCGACCCAAAACGAATCTGCAATTCCGGAGTGGAAACCAGGGGGCGGGCCAAGCAGCGACCATTTTTGTTTTGCGGCCGTGCGCTCTCAGAGCATCTTGACTAACAGGACCCCGCGGAGGAGGCGGGGCCTATCAGTGCGCGGGGCGGGGTCTGGGAGACGTGATGATTCAAACAGGCTAATGAGCTCGGCGCATCTGGCAGAAACCGCCAATGACCGGGCGTGATGGGGCGGAGCCCACAGGCCCTAGTGGGTTTGGCTGCACCACGGCTTTGGCGCATTTTCGGCTGGTTTGATTCATCCATTTTGAAGAGACGGGGGAGCGGGGGGCTCGTCTGATTAAGGGGCCCTGAACCAAGAAGCAGCGGAGTTTGAGAAGCCTGCAGCTCGGGGTTCGGCGGCAGCGGCCCC
>LNAC01000043.1:1354296-1368813 GCA_002007465.1 Ailurus styani
GCTGCGCGGGGGTGGCGGCCGCGCGCCCATGCGCGCGCTCCTCCCCGCCCCGCGCCGCTGCAGGGCTCCGGGCTGCTCTGCTGCCTCCCCCACCCGCCGCACTGGAGCGGGAGGGGTGTTCCCTGAACCGCCAGCGGCTGGAGGGGGAGGGGTGTGAAGTCAGCGCCCCCACCCAGGCCCCACCTCCTCGGGGCCAACCCCTTGGAGCCTGCGGGGAGATGGGGCGAGTCGGATTCGGGCTCGGCTCCCCACCCCACCTGAAGTGAGGAGGGCGTGAGACGCCCGCGTGGCCCCTTGCCCCCTCTGCTTGCGTGGGGGTGGGGGAACTCAGCCCTCTTTCTCTAGCGGACGGGGGTGTTCCATGCTAAGGGGGAGGGGCAGTGCTGCCAGCCGGCCCCGCCTCTGTCCTCCAGGGTCGCTGCAGGGCCCCGCCTCCCGGATTGGGCCGGGCGTGGGCGGGACCCGTTCTTTCCCCCTCCGGCAAAAGTGAGAGCTCGGGACTGGGCCCTGCAAGATAATGACTGCTGCCTTTCCCCCAACTCGGAATTCAGAGTGGGTTAACTGCTCCCCTCCCCCCACACCGAGCTCGCTGTTTCCCTCCGACTGGAAATGTCCTTCCTCGGGGAGACGTCCCTACTCAGGAAGGTGCGGGTTAACAGCACGACCCAAATCCCGTGTGGTTCTCGTTCCCGCTGCCTGTCTCTACGCTCACTCGGCGTACGTGTCTCGGATGTTTTTGGAACCCTCTTCCCCCCCCCCATAACCTAGTAATAAAGGGACTAGATTCAGGTAACCGTAGACTAGATTCTGAGAATTTCAACAAGTTTGCTGTTCCCCAGCGGACGGTGGAATCGCCCTTTGCGGTCCTCCCTGGCTATTGTATGGAATGTGCCATTTATGGAGGGGTGTGGCTTAATCCAATGTGTCGAGGCCTTTAAAAGGAGAGCTGTTGCAAATAACTGTTAATTTTAATGTAATGTCCGTGACGCTTTTGATGTAAGGAATTGGCTGCTTCGCATAGTGTTTTCTAGATAAATAGGTAAAGGTTTAGATTTAAAATGTTTTAACAGTTGTTGCTTCCCCTTCTTCATTCCAAGTTTTGTGAGAAACGGAAGTATTTTGACCTAGAGCTCTAAAGAGAGGTTTGGAACCCGGGAAAGGGTTTTGTTCCACACCGTTCTATCTCCTGACTAGATCATCCGTCTCCAACTGGTGGTGGTATGGGACTGCATACTACTTCGCTCGGGGTGGGCATGAGGAGAGTGCTAACTAACTACCTGACTGCTTTTCTGCCTTCTAATTTCTACCCGCATCTCTGATAACTCACCATCGCCACCGGGAAGAGTTTTGTCCACTTTCTGGCAAGGAGTCTGAATAGCTTTTTCAGATGATAGTATGCATAATTTTTTTTGGCATGAAAATTGACCAATGTATCCCTTCGATTTATGTAGAATATTTTCTTTAGGATCAGGTTAAGTAGACAATATCGTAATAAAGATTTGATTCATCTGGATTGGATCTCCTGTCTCTGGAAGTAAATTACTGTGTGGTGAAATTGGACTATTTTTTTTTCTACCTTTCAACTTCGGTTCACTAGGTTTTGATAACTTTTTATATTATTGTTGTGACTATTATACTCATCTACCTGAATTTGTGTTCCTAGATTTAAATATTGGAGCACGAACAGAAGTTTTTTTTTTTTTTACTTGAAAACTTTGATGATTTTTTTTTTTTTTTTAATATCACCAGGCGGGGATATATTGAGCATGGGTCAGTCCATTTTTTGGAGGCCTTGGGACTTCACGACTTTTTTCTTGTTCATTATGTCATTATGTTGTTATAAGTAATTATAACTGTCTATTTGCCCCTAATTGAAGAATGAAACTAATATATTGGCTTTTGGGGTCACTTTCATATTATTTTAAAGCAACTTGGTTTCTGATTATATATCTTAGTGATTAAAGTCTCTTTGTAACTTTTTAAAAAGTTTTTAATATACTCATGACCAATAATAAAGCAGAAATAATTAAACTTGAGTTTGGTGGTTTGTTAAATTTTGCAATAAAGTCCTGTCTTAGGGAAGTGCATTTGTTCCAAGGTGTAAATGAAGAATCTATATACCTGAGGGCATTTAACCAAAAAATTAATGATAGACATTAACCAGATATCAGAATGATCAACCTGTTTAAAAACCGGAAAAAAAGCACAAGTTGGAAAATAAGTGTCAGCACTTCTTCTTTTAGGGGATATTTCTGCCCTTTAGGGCCTATATATAATTTTGGAGGTTTTTCTGGTGTTCATATTTACTGTAAATATTACTCATTTTCATTTTAATACTAACCTGAGTATTTAAAGAAGAGTTAGAAATGTACTTACTAATGGCTACTTGACACCAATTTCCATGTGCAGGGAATGATGAACTGATAAGCTGGAGCAGGTTTTTCCATAGATGTGTGCAACACATCTAAGTAGTTTTGTTCATACAGTATTGCTGTCTCTACCTGTTACAGCGTCTGACTCATGGTATACAAATGAGAGCTCAAATATTTTAGGCCTTGGGTTCAATTTTATAGCATAAAATTATAGTCTTGGAGCTAGAAAGAAATTTAGGCAAATTCATTTTACAAGTGACTTAATGGGGACCTGGACAAGTGAAGTGTCTTGCATCACACACTGGATGCAGAGGTTGGGCCTAACCTGGGTTTCTTAATTCTCAGGCCTGCTTACCCTCATCCCTTTCTGAATAATAATCGCTTTACCTTCTGTCTGATAAGTATTGATGTTACAGTAGAATACAGCACTTTTAACTCTTCAGAGTGCTTTCATGATTCTTGTGAGGAAGGAAGGAAAATGTATATTACTTGTAAAAGATGAGAAAGAAAAATCAGAGATTTACTGACTTGCCCAGACTAGAAACCAGTTTTCTTGAAATTCAGCTTAGCGTATTCTCTAAAGATCCTCCTCCCTTATTGAAAATGATCCCAAGTCATTCAAATCAGTGTTTGCTCCTTTCTTCAGAACATAAGTGTATTTGATATCTGGTGGTTTTTTGTTTAGTACTTGAGATTGTAAGGAACTTTTAACCTTGAAAGTTTAGATGCTAAAGCATAGGTTCATACTGGTTGATAAAAAATTATTTTGAATAAATGTTTTAAATAAGAGCAGTTTTGTTCAACTCAATTTAAAATAATTTTCAGAGATACTTTTTAACTAAAACTACATTTTTGAAAAACTAAAAACTTCAGAGATTAAGTCCAGTTCCTTCAATTTACCGGTGATGACTTTGAAGCCAAAGGGATTAAAGTGTAAAAATAGTAGCAAAACTGTATTTAAACTGCATGAGTTTTAGCTTTTCTCGTTTCTGCTAGATTCGCGTTGCCTGTTTGATTCCACATAGAATGTAGTACAGGTCCGCAATCCCTGTTTAGTTGGAAAGCATTGGGGCCGTGTGTGTTTTGGAAGTTGTTATTTTCAAAAATTTTTAATGGTGCCTAGACTGAATTAATGGGCTATCACCATTGAGTTCTGCGGTAGTACTACTGTAATCAAACACCTTAATATCTCTGTAATAAAACTGAATTTTCACACTAAAAAAAATGCAACTAAAAAGCCCTGTGATTGTTCAGGTAAACCTGAAACATTTGGTTTTCAGAACTTTTTGAATTTCTAAATTGTGGATTAGAGATTGTGGACCTGTAAGAGGAGTACTTTTTCAACCTTCAATTTTAGAAAAAATAAAATCACATTGAAACTCAAAAGAGCTATCACTGAGCGACTTTTTTTGTGCCAAATTTTCTGCCAGAAACTTTACACATATTTCACATTCTTCAAACAACTCTTCAAGCAAGGTATATGTTATTCCCATCTCATATGTAAGGAAACTGAGGCTTGGCTAAATTAACTGGCCCAGTTCACCTGTGAAGAGGTGAAGCAGAAATTCAAATCCACGTGTGACCAGTCCACAACCAATGTTATCTTCCCCGTGAGACACACTGCTGCCATGGGGTGTTCTTCTTTCTCATGGTAATAGCGCATGTTGCCATCTTTGGAAGGGGTTACAGTTCATAATAAGACTTTGATGGGGAGGACCAACTTTAAAATGGGGGAGGAGGGTGAAAAAAATTTTTTTGAAGGAGTAGAATATGTGAAGGGGTTAAAGGAAGATAACTTGAGAGGGAAAAGCAGTGAAATAGTTTGGCACTTGGGGGAAGAAGTGTGAACATTAGATAATTGGCATTGCTTTCAGTGTGTATACATTTGTAATACAAGGGCATTTGCTCCCTGACTGAATTAAGTGAGTAGATGTCAAAGCCACCTAAAGGACACTATAAGAAAATTAATGGACTCATTTTACATACAAGTATAGATGAAAAACTGCCAAACAGAATATTAGCTAAATGAATCCAATGTGTATTAAGAATAAATATGATCAGTATTTTTGTCATCATATTAATGATCATCAATCCATATTTATGATCATCATATTTGTCCCAGGAACAACACTTAAAATCTATTACTGATACAGCATATTAAAAGACAAAAAGAGGGGGCACCTGGCTGGCTCAATCAGTAGAGCATATGACTTGATCTTGGGGTCATGAGTTCATCCCCACATTGGGTGTAGAGCTCACTTTAAAAAACTAAAGGACAAAGAAAAAAACATGGCTTTGGAAATGTTCAACACCCATTTTAAAACTTAGTATATTAAAATTGGAAAATTAATAAAAAATTGGAGTTGATTTTAAGTTGACAGAAGTTTCAAACCTAAGGTAAGTGGTTGAATTTTTAGTGTTTTAAATGAAACTAATTGTTGGGGGGAGGTAACACGGTGCAGAGAAAGAAACCCAGGGATCAGGCGACGTAGGCTCTGGTTTCTACTTAGGTTTATATAATGGAGATGTTTGCACTCCATTAGAAGAATAATAGCTTGCCTTCACGAAGCATTTTACAGTTTTCATAGGTTTCTTTCAACTCTTTAAAATTAATAAGGAAAATAATTTTGAATAAAGGGCAGTTGGTTTTATTTATTTGTGTAGATGGCCTTTTGTTCCCAGAAATACAAAACAAGGTCACCACCGTACTGTGTAATTCTAGGACACCACCTCACTGTCTTGTGAATGGTGCTCCTCTGGAGTTAGTAAGAATTAGAACCTGCACAGCCAGATGGGTTTTGCTTTGCAAACTTTGACTACTTGAACTTAATAATAATGAAGCTATTGAGTATGCTGTGAAGTGTTACTTCTGTTTGCATTTTTAAATTCTCAGCTGCAAAGATAGAAATAAATATGACCTCATTACTCCAGATTATGAAGAAGTAGCTTCTCGGATTGTTGAGACTAGAGCTGGCACTTCACAGACCACCATGTTGTGCACAATAGAAGCCTTTGGATTTAGCACAGGCGCACTTTGGTCAAACTGGAGCATCCCTTTGTTTTGTTTTAAAAAAAAAAACTATTTCTATCTAGATTCTGAGAAGTAGAACTGGTGGTTAGAGACTTGGATTGCCATATTTTTAGATAACTACTATCTAAATACCCATAATTACAGGTCTTCGAAATACTTTAGGCAGAGACCAAAGAGCGTTTCTACTGGGTGTTGCGTATTTTCAGGTGCTGCTTCGTGTGTGTCTATTTTTTGAGTTGTGCACCCAAGATGATCTTCAAGGAGAGTTCATCTGTTAGTTAAAATGACCCAGAAGATGAACTACTTTGGAAAGTAAGCATTAGCTGTGCTTAGACATAAAAAATCTCTGTCATTCATTGGGCTGGGATAACAAACATGGCTGGCTGTCTTCCACAGATCAGCTGCTGCTGTAAGACTTACCAATCCTCCTTGAAGTGACTACTGCTTTCCTACCAAGAAATGATTCTCTAAAAGGACAGACTATCAGAAACTTTGCTGTTTGAAATTAGTAAGAATGAAACCCCACACTTCTGTCAGAGCTAGGTGCTTTTGACTCGGAGAACTGTTTACAACTTCAGAGCTTCAAATGAGCTGCTGGACCCAGTTCCACATCCAGCTTAACTTCTCTGCCAAGAAATAGGACCCACACTCATGGTCAGACCTGATGTTAACCCCATTAAACACTTTCTCCCTGTGCTTTGAGCCTACCAAGATATTGCTTCATTTAAATTTCCCCTAAAATCTACCTTTTCCCAAAAGCTTTTGTTTTCCTCTGTATGACAAGGTACTCCACACTCCTGATGTGTGTGGTTCCCCTCACTGTAATGAGTCCCTAAACCTGATGGGCCACAGGTTTGTGCCTGGTGGTTAATACAACTGGAAGAAGCCATTGAGGTTCCCGAGATGCTCTGCCACAGACAGGACTCTACTGGGTAGTGTGCACATCAGAGGCCCCTTCGTCTGATCTGCTTGAGGTGTGTCTATCCCCAGATGCATGGGTTTTACACTCAACTTACATGTTGGGGAAAATCTAGTCCATTTTATTTAATATTTTATACTCACTGAAATTTGTGTTTGTGACCTTTAAACAAAATATTTTCGTGTATGGAGATAATATGGTGGAACTGAATATTTTTTAAGAATAAAAAGTGTCATATAAGAATATTTATTCATCTGGACTGAAATATTAGCAAGTTGATGTAGGATTTAGTGGGGGGTGATGACAATGAGCTAATAAATACCTGGCTGGCTCATCATTCAAAACTCCTTCACTGCCTGCCCTTTTCTGCAGAGATTAGAAACTCCATCTGAAAAACCTAGTAATGCTTTCCTAGAATGTTCATTTTACTGTACTCACTGTTTTCTTGCACCTTTGTGACTTTTTGAATTTTACGTTTAGTTGTAAGTGACAGAATGATACAATATACAAAGGAATAAATCTTAGCCAGAAGGAACTTGAAGCTTGAGATGAATGAAACAATTATAAGAAGTTACTCTTAAAATTGAGTTCAGGTTATCCTGACTTCTGTGAACTAATGCTCTTAATGTCCTGAGAAAATTTGGCATATGAATAATTTTTGAGGAATTAGAAGAATGGAGAGAGACAAATGTCCTAAATTTTAAGGGGGTAGAGTAATGATACAGGAGCTTTACGTAGATCAGCAGAAACTTTAGTGGGCTCCATTCTGTAGAGGAGTTTGATTTGTAACGATCAGGAAGGGAAGGTTTGAGAGGTTACAGGCAACAGCAGTGACCTGTATAGGGTATTGGTTTAAATGGGCTTGAGTTGGAAAATTGACTTTATTAATAACTTGTAGTGGTAGGAAAGTTACTGAGCCTGTCTGATCATTAGATTCAGATAAAATTGAATTCATGTTAATTAGCTCCTCTTGTGAGATTGTGAGGATTAAATGAGAATTTAGGTGAAGTATCTGGTGCATCATACTAACTACTGTTGTAATTTTAAATTCAGCGTGGACTAACATAAAAACAGTCTCAGGTCAGTAGTCTTCCTAATGCTGGCTTTTGGGGGATATCTCAAGCATTGGATTCAAATTTTGTTTTTAAGATACTGGTAATTTTAGAGATCAAAGTTAAGCAGTTTCTTTAATGCAGGACTTTCAAAGCTTTCACCTGTTTAAGGAGGTGGTGATATTCAAATTGATCTGGCCAGGAAATCTTCAGAAAACCTACCTTGGACAGAACACAAGTTGGGAAAATCTGTCATGAGAAAATTCTTTAAATTTGAAATTATAAGAGCTTTATGCTCTTATAATGCTGCTTTTACTTTTTACTAGTTGTGTTTTATTTTGTGGTTCCTGAGACTATTTCGTTCAAACAAAAAAGGTTTATTTTTTAAAAGCCTAACGATCATTGGTTTAAATGAACCCATTTTTTAAAAGATTTTATTTATTTGACAGAGACACAGTGAGAGGGAACACGAGCAGGGGGAGGGGGAGGGAGAAGCAGGCTTCCTGCTGAGCAGGGAGCCAGATGCAGGGTCCATCCCAGGACTCTGGGATCATGACCTGAGCCAAAGGCAGACGCTTAACAACTGAGCCACCCAGGTGCCCCACCCATTTTTTTTTTTTAATTGGAGTAAAAGAATGCTGTAAAAATACTGGGTTTCTCTCTTTTTTTAAATAAATTTTTTTAAAAAGATTTTGTCAGCAAGAGAGCACAAGCAGGGGGAGCAGCAGGCAGAGGTAGAAGCAGGCTCCCCGCTGAGCAGGGCACCTGATAGGGGACTTGATCCCAGGACACTAGGATCATGACCTGAGCTAAAGGCAGAGGGTTCACCTGCTGAGCCACCCAGGAGTGCCTTTCTCTCTCCCCTCCCCCACCCAGAGAGGGAGTGAGTAGGGTGGGGCAGGGAAGAGGCACTGAGAATCTTAAGCAGGCTCCACCCCCAGCCCAGAGCCCAATTCGAGACTCAATCTCATGATCTTAAGATCACTACCTGACAGCAGTCAAGAGTCAGACCCTTAACTAACAGCCACCCACAAGCCCCCTGGGTTTCTCTTTCATCAAGGATTTTGACAGCTTCACATGAGGTCCTTGTGGGAAAAATGAAATGTAGGCAGAATGCTAGTTCCCTGTCATGGACTTGGACCTGAATAGCCATACCCAGAGAAGGCAGATGAATAGATTAGGTCAGCCTAAAAGAATATTTCCACTGATGCCTTAAAGGACTTTGTTCTTGGCCTATATTGATTAAGTTTGCAGATAATAGGAAGTTGAGAAAGGTAAATAATATATTGAAGTACAAAAAGGTTTTAGATCTTGGGAAAAGGCTTTAGTTACTGGAATTGCAACATCCAGTACATTGTGCGATGTAACAGCCCCAAAGGCACTGAGATCTTGGATTGCATTAGTACAAATACAGAGTAGAATAGGAGGAGGAAATTTGTAATCCTGATCTCGCTCTGTCCTCCACATACACCTTTGTAAACCATATTATGTTATGATTAGATTGGGACACTACTTGATAGACTTCACTGAATCCCAGGTTACTGGCATGCAGGGTAACGACTAGGTCATGAGGCTGCTTGAAATAATGAGAAAGGGTTGAAGGAACCCTAGTATATTTAGCCTTGAAGAAGAAAGTGGAAACTGTCCTATAAAGTGTAAGGGCTACTCTGTGGGGGGAGGGGTTAGATTTAAACCATGGTAATCCAGGAGGTAGACATGACGGAATCGGAGTGGACCTTAGAGGCACATTTCACCTTGAAAAGAACTGTTTATTTCTGGAATTTTCTTGGAATAGCCTGCCTTGGGAGATCATGAGAGGTTCTTAGGATTCCCTTCGAGGGACTTTTGTTGCTAGGATAAGTTTGGGATAAGATTGGATTAGATTGTCTAAAGTCTAGTAGTTCTATTACGGATAATACACCTGGTGTCATATCATCATATCACCATACCTCCTGCCCCACGACTAGCTACCAAACTTGGGTAGGTTTTGGGAGTTCTTAAGCTTGAAAAAGTAACTTTTTTTGAAAAGATAGGAAATCGGGTGCCTGGCTGGTCGGTAGAGCATGCATCTCTTGATCACGGGATGTGAGTTCAAGCCACACATTGGGGGGTAGAGATTACTTTCAAAATAAATAAATAAAACCTGGGGCACCTGGGTGGCTTAGTGGGTTGCTTTCAGCTCAGGTCATGATCTCGGGTTTGTGGGATCCAGTTCCAAAATGTGCTGGTCAGGCTCTGTACTGGGCATGGAACCTGCCTAAGATTCTTTATCTCTCCTGCTCCTCCCCATGTAAGCATGCTCTAAGTAAGTAGTAAAGTAAGTAAATAAAACCTCTATTTTACTTTTTAAAGATTTTGTCAGAGAGAGAGAGAATGCACACAAGCAGAGGAAGCAGCAAGCAGAGGGAAAAGCAGGCTCCCTGCTGAGCAAGGAGCCAGATGTAGGACTCAAGAATCCTGGGATCATGACCTGAGCGAAGGCAGCACCAACTGAGCCACCCAGGTGTCCCTAAATAAAACCTTGAAAAGGGGCAGTGCCTGGGTGGTTCAGTCAGTTAAGCCTCCGACTCTTGATCTCAGCTCAGGTCTTGATCTTAGAGTTGTGAGTTCAAGTCCTATGCTGGGTTCCACGCCCAGCGTGGCACCTGCTTAATATTTAAAAAAAAAGATAGGAAATTAAAATAAGAAGAGATGTTATTCTTTTTCTGCCATTGGTCAGCACCATTGTAAAGTTAAAAATAATAATGATTTAAAGCAGTGGGTCTCGAACTTGTTTGATGAGGTTGCTACACACAAGAACACAAACACACCTAAAACAAGTTTCAGGAACTAACTGTTATTTAGGTACAGTTTTCTGTTATATTTTTGCTTTGCTTTGTTGTTGTTTTAATGCTGGTTATACATCAGTAAATTCATTTCAGGACCCAGTTGTGGGTTGTGACCTATCAACTGAAAAACATTATTCTATAGAATCTCATTCATCTGACCAACTGTGATGTTTACCACCCAGGTGATCAGTGAAAAGAGCAATGTTGGTTATTTTAGGTTTCTCAAAATTCAAATTTCTAATGTGCTTTAAGTGCCTAATGAAGAACTTGTTAAATTCTAGAAAGTTAGCAAGGTGGATTTTTTTTCCTTTATTCTTCTTCCCTGCATTGACCAGAACTTCTTCAGGGTAAAAACGGAAGTATAGTCTGTTGATGGAGCTTAATAATATATTAGATTCTCTGAAAGGCTCTCCAGTTTGCCTTGAGAAAATGGTTTTGTGCTCTTCAAGTAGTATAAAGCTTAGGGTGTCAGTAATTTAATTATATCGGAAGTTCTGTTTCCTCCAGCAGAATTTGCTTGTTATCGATCTCCATATTTTGATGTGCATGCAGGCTCGTTACAAAGTAGAGCTGGATTATGTGGTTTTAGTTTTCTCACCTGTAAAGTTAGGGTTTGGGGCACCTGGCTGGCTCTGTTGGTTGAGCATGCAACTCTTGATCCCGTGGTCATGAGACCAAGCCCAACGTTGGGCCAAGAGCTTACTTTTTAAAAAGAGACGGGGTGGGTGGGGAGTGCCTGGGTGACTCAGTTGGTAGAGGCTCCAACTGTTGATTTTGGCTCGGGTCATGATGTCAGGGTTGTGAGATGGAACCTGCTTAAGCTTCTCCCTCTCCCTCTCCCCATCCCCTCCCCGTCTGTCTCCGTCTCTAATAAAAAAAGAGGGGGGGGGGAAGGAAGGGAGGGAAGGTTAGATAAGATCATCTCAGAGGTGTGATAATTTTTATCTCAAACACTGATTCTTGACTCTTCGGAATGTTGGTTGGAGGTGCCTCACGTTTCACAAATTTCATTGTTTTGGTCTTAGTCGCTGCTATAAGAAAGAGCATTTGCAGTGTAGACGTCTCAGGATTTAGTAGAAAGAAGTTGATGATTAAGCGAGGGGAAGAAAAAAGTCCCTATTGCTTCTGAATTGCTTGAGTTATCCACATTTGGAGTCAAAACCAGATCTTTTTGTGTTCTTTGTCCAGCTTCCCCACTTTACCCTTTGTTTTTGCACTTTAACCTGATGCAAAAGTGGGGACTTCTCATCTGAGAGCCCTCTAGCGATCATTCAGGAATTGGTTCATTGTGACCAAGGTCCATTAGAATCTAGACAGAGAGATCATGTACATTGTTAAAGTAAGAGCAGGCACTTAACTAAAGTTTTTGTGTTCCTATCCAGTTGACCCCTTGAACACTGAGTTTGAACTACATGGATCCACTTTTGTGCAGATTTGTTAAGTAAATACAACACAGTACTATTAATCTATTTTCTCATCTTTAGGATTTTCTTAATAACATTTTCTTTTCTCTAGATTACCTTATTGTAAGAATGCATATGACATACAGAATATGTGTTAATCAACTATATTATTGGTAAGGCTTCCGGTCCACAGTAGGGTATCATGTGGTTAAGTTTGGGGGGAGGAGTCAAAAGATATACACGAATTTTCCCTAAGACACATATTTTAGAACAGTCAGTTAATCATCATGTTCAAATAATTGAAAGTGTTACTTGTGTATATTCATAATTGCAGTGGTATTCTGCGTGGAACAAGTTGTCCTTAGAGGTAATAATAGCTGCTCTTTATTGGTTAGCTATGTAGCTGGCCCTCACAACAATCTTGAGAGATAGGTGTGGTTATTCTGACTTTACAGGTGAGAAAGCTGAAGTTCAGTGAGGGGAAGTAACTTGCTCAAGGACATACCACTAGTAAGTGGCAGGGCCAGGATTAAAACCCAGCTTGAAAATCGGTGTATTTAATCTTCGATGCTGTAGTGAAATTCTGTGTTGCCCTCCCAGTTCCAGTTGTCCTAGTTGTTGATGCTCATTTTACACTGAAGAGTTGGTTTAACTTTGGCATTTGAGTTAAGTAATGGTATTTTGAGGAAGTAAGAATGTTTCTTTGTTTTCAACTCGAAGTAGAACTTCTCATGCCCTTAGACTTAAATATTACTCATAAATGTTGCTTTTCCATCCCAATATATCTTCTCGATTTTTAGTTTACACAGGAGTAAGTTCATTAAAAGTGATTTCTACCCGAAGTAAGGTAAATCCGCAAGTAATAGAATAGTATTTCTCCTGTTGTTTTAAGTATCTTTAGAAGGCAGGAAATGAACCAAATTATTACTATAAATCATTATAATGAGCTATTATGAATGACCCTTGTTATCACAGATCCTTTATTTAAATTATTTTTTCTTTTTCCTCTAACAGTTATGGATGGATGCATTTTTTTTTTTGGCCTAGTTATCCTTAAGACAAATTTGCTTCTATATTTATGTTTTGCTTTACTTGGATTTTATAGTTTCTGTGATAAATGACATTTATTATCTACATAAGATAATTCTGATAATTTTGGCCATTATCACATAATTGAAGGTAAAATATTTTGTGTTTCAAATGAGGGAATGGCTTCTGAATTTAATTTTGAAAAATTTAAATTTGATTACTCCTGTAATACCAGCATAGTCTACATGGCCTTTTTTTTTTTTTTTTTTTTTGTAATTCTGCTTGTTTAAAAACTAGGATAAAAGAAAATGTACTAAATAGTTGCCTTTTTATTTTTATTTTTTTAAAGATTTTATTTATTTATTTGACACACAGAGAGAGAGATCACAAGTAGGCAGAGAGGCAGGCAGAGAGAGAGGAGGAAGCAGGCTCCCCACTGAGCAGGGAGCCCGACACGGGCCTCGATCCCAGGACCCTGAGATCATGTCCTGAGCCTAAGGCAGAGGCTTTAACCCACTGAGCCACCCAGGTGCCCAATAGTTGCCTTTTTAATTTCTTATATTTAAAATAACTAGTTACTTCATGTGGAGGAAACTAAATTTTCTTTTGTCGTTAGGGGCAGTGGGAAGGAAATGTCTGATAGGCCGAAGGCTTCCGCGTGCATCCTCTCTCATGATCCCCTTTCCCACTCTGACCCTTTGCAGATGTCAAGCCCATTGGCTCATCAAACACATTTCTTGATTTGGGTGCTGTGCATGAAGGAGAGACAACCCCTGTCCTGGAGAAGTTCACATTTAGTAGGGAAGACAGAAATTCAGTAGATAATACAGTATCAATAGAGGATTAAAGGTGTTGAGAGGAGGTGAGGTTGTATCTGATATGAGCAGCAGTGATGCGAGCAGCAATGTAGGCTAAGGAGAAGCGTGACCAGCTGGTATGAAACAACCTGATTGGAGGAATTACAAATTTCCGGGTTGCTTGATTAAGTGGCAAAAAATAAGGCCTTCAAAGACTTTAAGGAGATTGGATATTATCCTCTCAAGAATCTTATAAAATTAGGTTTCTAACAGAGCTCTTAAATTTAGCCCTAAGAGCAAAAAATCAGAAACATTTGAGTGTCTACTCTTTACCTTGCTCTGTGGTTAAAAAGGAAGAGAGGGAGGGAGGGAGGAAGGGAGGAAGGAAGGAAGGAAGGAAAAAAAAACAGGGGAAAATGTGGATACAAGACCATTGTTACCTTCAGGAAACTCAGATTAGTGAAGAAAACAAATGGTGCAGCAGTACGAGTTAAGATGTGTGATACACAGAATGATAGTTGACCATTTGCAATTGAGAAAAACTTTTACCTTGAACTTTAATAATAATTTTACTTGAATTTATGGCATAGGGGTGCCTGGCCAGCTTAGTTGGAGAAGTGTGCAGCTCTTGATCTCGGGCATATGAGTTCAAACCCCATCTGCTGAGCAGGGAGCCCGATGCGGCCTCAATCCCAGGACCCTGAGATCCTGACTTGAGCTGAAGGCAGAGGCTTTAACCCACTGAGCCACCCAGGGGCCCAAATAGTCTTTTTTTATAGAAAATATTTCTATTCTTTTTAATTGCGGTAAAATCACATAAAATTTACCATCTTAATTTTTAAGTGTACAAGTCTATAGTGTTGAATACATTCACACTGTTGTGCAGCCAATCTCCAGAACTCTTTCTCTTGCAGAGTGAAACTATATACGTCATTAACTCAATATCCCCTTCTCCCTAGCATCCAGCATTCTTATTTTTTTGTAATTTTTATTTATTTTTATTTCTTTATTCTTGAAAGAGAGAACACAAGCAGGGGGAGTGGGAAAGGGAGAAGCAGGCTTCCCGCTGAGCAAGGACCCCCCCCC
>LNAC01000043.1:1378203-1403617 GCA_002007465.1 Ailurus styani
CCCCCACTCCCCCAGCCCACCCCCGCTCACTCGTTCTCTCTCTTAAAAAATTTTAACTTTAGTTTCTAAAAACCGTGAACATAGATTGAAATGTAATTGATCATTTTAGAGCAACGCAGTAATACAAGTTTAAAATACATTACAGGAAACTTGTATTCACACCTAAATTCAGCTTTATGGCTACTTAAAACTACACGCCTATGCTGTTTTCTCTGCAGTAATGAGGACATAATCTTTCTCGTTCATTCTTCGTATGTTAGCTCCTCTTTGGTATATTTTGTAGGGATTTTTAAGGATAGGATTTACCCCATTTGAATGAAATAAAGCTGCGGGTTCTGTCTCATACTGACTTTTCCAGTCAGCCGTCCGATAAGCGCACAAGTCCTTCATCGCTGCGTTGTAACTTTGATATTACAGAGGACAGCGAAGATGAAAAAGAAGATCATAAAAATGTACGCCAGCAACGGCAGGCGGCCTCTAAAGCAGCTTCCAAGCAGAGAGAGATGCTCATGGAGGATGTGGGCAGCGAAGAAGAGCAAGAGGAGGAGGATGAGGCGCCCTTCCAAGAGAGTACGTGCCGCTGGCTGGTCACTTGGCTCGGGGTTGTAGTTTGCGGCCTTGATGACTTCTGCGTTCTTGTGGCTGCTAAACGTCACAGCCGGTCCCTTAAATTCGATACTTGTTGTCAGAAGACATGGCTGTTTTTGACACTGGTTGATATTTTAAGAGGTTCAACAATTCTCTTGATTATCATGACCATCGTTTGAACTCAACTACTAAACAAACAATCGTTAAAGTAACAGTTACGTGGCAGGTGTTGTGATTAAGATATGTATTTTGGCTTGGGAGCCAAAGGTGTAGACCTCCTCCCCCAACAAGTGTTAATAGCAGAATTTAGATGTTTCACACGTTACTCAGGTTAATAAGCTATATTTTTGCTTTGTATTTAGCTTTCTCGTTTCATTTATTCATAGTTGGACCAAACACACTAAATTGGTTCTGTTTCATTTCCCTGGTCTCCCCAGTACTGTCGGGGAACACCAGAAGTTGTTTGATGAGAAAAAAAAAAGTTAGGTGATGTCTTCAGTTTTTATTCAGATTAAGTTTTATCTCTTCCTGTTTTCACCTGGCTCTTTAAACCAGTCCCGGGTGCAGCCCTGGTGTGCGTGCTAAACCCCACCCCCCACGTGGGGCTGGTGGGGACTCCAGCCGGATTGGCGGCCCAGCCGCCGCCAGAACCCGAGCGCGTTTGACTCCCAGGTCCCATCCTCCCGTCGTGCTTAGTGCTGTCTCCCTTCGTTCCCTTGGAGGGATGTGCACCTTAAGTTGGATGATGAATTTCTTCTTTCCTCTCAGAAGATTCTGGCAGTGATGAAGATTTCCTAATGGAAGATGATGATGATAGTGACTATGGCAGTTCAAAAAAGAAAAACAAAAAGATGGTCAAGAAGTCCAAACCTGAGAGAAAAGAAAAGAAAATGCCCAAACCCCGGCTAAAGGCCACAGGTGAGTTGTCTACAGGTAAAATTAAATGGCTGCTTGGAAAAATTTCAAGAAGCAGTAAACTTTCTCTGCAGAAATTCTTCATTAGGGCTCGGCATTGGCCACATACCTCACAAGAATAAGAATTCTGCGAGGATCCGGCCTCCCATACTGGGAAGGCTCACTGACTTACTAGTAAGGACGAGGGCACCTGCAGGAGCCTGGCGGCGCAGCGCCATCATCCCTCGGCTGCTGCCTCCAAGAGCAGGCTTTGCAGTGACCCGTTGCCCGGCGGTAGAAACCCCACAGCAACAGAGCTATGCCTGTGCTTTTTCCCACCCGTGTCCCAACCCCAGCAGCTCGGAAAGACCTGAAATGGTGAAAATGCACGCGTGTAATCATAGATTTCAGTCCTCCGGTCTCATCTTTACACCATCCTTTGTGCTAGAATGAAACCATGCCTGGCAGCATGGATTCATTTTCTTGGAGCCATTGTGGTTGCTGTCTCTTAGTCACAGCTAGTCTGTCATGAAACCAAAAAGCTAGATTTGCTTTGTTCGTTTGTTTTTTTCTGACAGATAGAACTGGTGATTGTTTTTTTACATTTTTTACTCATCACTTCTTACTACTGGGAATCACAGAATTGTTAAAAGTGACTTGATGAGGGCACCCGGCTGACTCAGCGGTAATGCTACTCTTGATCTCGGTTGTGAGTTAGAGCCCCATGTTGGGCATAGAGTTTACTTCAAAAAATGAAATAAATGACACATCCATAGAAGAAAATTTTTTAAAGATATGATGACTTCAGTTTCTACTCAACGTTGTATCGATTCTTTTTGACCCGCTTTTTATTGTTATTTTTTATTTTTTTGACCCGCTTTTTAAACATGACTTTTATCATAAACAACTTATGTTCACAAACCGGTAAGGACAGTTTGCAGTTTGTATAGCATCCTGTTTCTTTATTATAAACATCACTGCTAACACAGCACCATAGTGTTGGCAAGAGTGATTGGAAACCAGTGCACACCTTGATTTGTAGTCAGTTGGGTTGTGGTCCTTACAGATTTAGTTCTTAAAGTGTTGTTTTGTTGCTGATTTTTATTCAAAGATCTTTTCTTCTCCTCCTTTCCCCACATTGGTATTTTTTTTCTTCCAGTGACGCCAAGCCCTGTGAAAGGCAAAGGGAAGGTGGGGCGCCCCACAGCTTCAAAGGCATCAAAGGAAAAGACTCCTTCTCCCAAAGAAGAAGATGAGGAACCAGAAAGCCCTCCAGAAAAGAAGCCTTCAGCAAGCCCTCCACCTGAGAAATCGGGGGACGAGGGGTCTGAAGATGAAGCCCAGTCTGGGGAGGATTAAAAAAGTGATGATGGTTTGGGGAGAGATTTTATTAAAAAAAAGAGAAAAAAAAAGAAAAAAGAAAAAGGGGGAAAAAAAAGAAAACCTACTTAAGATAGAACATGGTTTTGGCTATGGCTTGACTCATGGGCTTTCAGTGCTTTTTTTCCTTTTCTTGAAAATAACATTCTCTCTCTTTTTTTAAGAAAACCATTGTAAGTTTAATTTACCTTTTTGTCTGTTGGTCCTCTCTTTGCCATCACCCCTCTTTCCCACCCCTTCCCAATGAAAGCCATGTCAAAGTAATCACTGGATTGACTGCTTCACCTTTTTATTTTTAATGAAAGGTATACCACAGTTGTAAAGCAATAAGATTTGAGATGAACACTATGGAAGTTTTGCTTTTTGCTAAATGGTAGCAAGTTGAACCATAATCAAAAAACATAGAAGGGTTTTAGTTAAAAATGATTGCTTCTTTCTCTACCTGGACTTAAAAAAAATCGGTTGTCATCTAATACAAGTTTATATGTCTATATACATAAGTATAGATGTCTAAAAAAATCATGATGTTAAACTTCCACTGATGGAGCAGGTAGGACATAAAGATGAATTCTGAATTGTTACTAAAAGTATTCCTATTTTTTACCTTGGGGGCAAGGCAGGGTATGGTGTTACCTGACCTTGTTTGAGGGTGTGGTTTTTTTGGTTTTTTGTTTTTTGTTTTTTAATTCCATCACTTGTTATCTCAAAGAGACCCGGAGCCAGTGACCCTTTTATCCTGCTACAGTCTTTCAGGAACTTTAAAAGAACAAAATAAAAAAAAAAAAAAAAAGGGAAAAAGGAAAAAAGAAAAAAAAAAAGGCAAGGGCCACCAAAACTTAAATTACTCTTGATTTCCTATTTCATTCTCTAATGGTTCATGTTTTTAAATATATATGTATCTATTCTGTTTCTTGGATAAAATTTTACCAAGGATCAAAAAAAAAAAAAAAAGAACCTTAGAATTTAAATGGCAAGATCTATACACCAGAGTGGATTTCTTCTTAACTGACAATGTTTAGGTTTTAAGCAAATAAAGTACCAATTAATGTGAAACTCAATCACAGAGACTTGAGATTTTTCCTTTATGAAAACAGAAAAATTGAAATTCTTTTATGCCAAAAATGTGCATTCTGATCCCATGAACCATGCTCTGTTTTTATTTGGGGATAGAACATTTTTCTTTTCACATACCTATCTTCCCATTTCTTCGTAGACACACGAAGGGCGTCTCGGCTTCCTGCTCCTACGTAGGGTACCACTGCGTACCCCATCCCCAGAGCCCACCAGCTCTGCTCTGAGACATTTCTCCTAGCTCTCTCCTTCGCTTCCTTCACATTCTGTGCTTGACTGGAGTGGTGGTAAATGCCACTCCCACACCGTTCAGTTTGCTTTTGTCTTCCTCCTGGTGCCCCTGCTTTACTGCTCGCGATGCTTAAAGCAGAAGTTTCAGGGGCTCCGGGCTAGGGAGACCAAGTGGTTAGGAGCCTATGTGCCACTGAGAACAGACTTTCCATGCCTTATGAAAGTAATCGGGAGGTAGTTCTGTAGGTTTGATCCTCCACATCCTGATACCATGAGCTCATGGGAGCAAGGGTTAGGGGTCTTAGTGTGCTAATAAGTTGAAAAAAATAGTGAAATTAAACCTCTGCCTTTTTATGTAGGTGTGCTGCTTCGATATCTTAACGCAGTTTTCTTTGTCTTTTAAGTTAGAGCATGTTTTTCTCTCAAACCACATGGCTTTCTTGCAGATGTTCCTAGGACAAAAAGTTATTTAAGGAATATTTTTACTCTGATTTTTAAGACAGTTTAAAGGCTATCTTTACTCTGTGACTTTTTAAAATAACACCCAGTGGCAGAGTCATTTCACTGTTGCGCACTTGCGCATGTTAGAGAACGAATTTGGAGATTTTAGTACTTGGCCAAAAATGCGAAACTTGAACGTATGTTACAGTTGGATTATTATCTTTCATGATGGTTAGCTTTAGAGTTGTGAACTTTGTAACGAGGGTGATAAAGTTGATTCTATTTGCTTTAGTGGATTTGTTCGGGTGTCCAGTTTTAACAAGAAGGTTCGTGTTCATCTACAGAAGACCTCTCAGTGTTTCCACCACGCGCTTCTGTTTTTAGGGATTTATAACTTTATGTCCTACATTCCTAGTAACATTTGGACTTTTCTTAGATTTTGTTTCGTGAAGATGGGGGGGGGTCTTTTAAAACTTTAGCCTCGGTATTTTACGTAACACGGTCTCTTTAATATATTAATCTGCACTAACATCTCTTGTGAAATGCGCTCATTCTTTAGAGGTAATTCTGTCTTCTAGGTGACTTGTGTGCGTTTGGTTGCAATCCCTTTTTAAAAAATTAATTCATGAGATTGAAAAATGTCTTCTATATTTCTAATGGACTACACAAAAGGATCTGTGTCCCCAAGTGAGACAGGCTCTGAATGACCTTTGTTTTCTCCACTTTTTATTGATGATTTAAAACTCTAGTCTTCCCCTCAAATCATGCATGGATATAGGAGGACACAACTGTCGTGTCTCAACTGGAAATAGGTACTTAGTAGTCAGGCTTGATAGCGACATCAGGACCAGGTTACAAGCTAGGAGTTGACCGTGACTGGCCATTGGCACCGACCTTGACTCAGCTCCCGTTTTTCCCTCCAGCGTGCCTAGGGTGAAGTGGCAAGAGCGTTGTTCACGGTCTTGTTTGCAGTGCTCAGGAAGTGGGATGTTCACTCGCAAGGTGCTTGTTTGCGGTACCTGATTTCTCTTAGCTCTTAGGTTTACCTCTGGAACATGGATCTTGGCAGCTATGCTGACTGACACTACATTCTGGGTCTTAGGATTCTGTATTTCCAGACTTCCCTCCCCAATGTCCACAGCTAGAAATGGGTAGCTTGGATCTTCTCAAATCCGCAACTTGCTGCTGCTTTTAGCTCTCCCCACCTCAGATTGGAATCAATGGAGCAGGACCACAGGATACACGTTAATTTCAGCGATAGTAGGTTTGTCCTGCTTTCTCAAACATCTCTCCCTTTCACAGCCTCACCCCCTACGTTGTCCCTGAAGGGAAATTAATGGGTGTGTCCTCCTGTGGGAAGTTAACAGTGGAAGTGATTCCCTCTGGAAGAGGAGTAGTTCATTTCCCAGGAAGGACCTTTGAATACTGTCCCCCCTGCCCCCACAGTAACTGGTTTTCTCCGTTTCAATTCTCAGTTCATACTTATCCTTGGCACTAGTTGAAAGAGCATTTTCTTATAGGTAACAAATCAAGAGTGGAATTTGAGGTTATAATCCAGTAAATGACACTTGTGAATATGGTCAGCTAGGTGGAACTTGACACCTTTTTTTTTCTTTTTAAAATGTTTCTTCTTTTATCCATGAACATACAAGTATCAAGTGGATTTTAGATTACTGGTTGGGAGAAGGAGGTGCTTTTCTTTAAACCAGTTTAGCAGATGCTTTGAGAGTAGTAGGTAAGCAAGGGCTCAATTTACCAGGAGCAGCTGGGAAAGCTTTATAAAAAATCACGTGGCTATCGTTGCTGTTCTAAAGAGTGGGGGTTTGGATTGAATCAGTTCTTTCTGTTTCTGCATCACCAGTAGCTGCACAGTGAAGAAACTGTCACCTTAGGAGTTTGGAAAGGTCAAAACCTGGGCTCTGCTCTTCCGTGGCGTTCAGACAGATAACTTTAGCAGAACAAGGGATAAACATTTCCTGCCGTGGGATAGGGAAGATACAACAAACTGTTTGCTCTTGGGGTCAGAAAATTGTCTTCTCTCTCTGCATGGAGCTGGGTTTATTGGAAAAGGGACTTAGTTTGAATATTGGGACATCAAGCTATCTATAGCCAAGTTTCATTCTGCAACCCATTTTCCCTTCATCTTGGGATAAACTTGATACAAAATGACTCTTTGAATCCCCAATCCCTAAGTTACACTTTTTTTCAAAGTCTAATTCACGGAATTCACAGTGGTGCTGACTGTGTGTTAACCACTATGGGGAAAAGTCCCGTCAACCGGCCGGTTGTGATGCCGATGGAGGGACTGTGCTGGTGACATCTGTCTGAGCATGCTTTGTGTGGCTGGTGGAATGCCACCATTGTGCATACACTTTGTACATCAGGGGTGAAGGGAGGGTTTTCTAGATTTATGGGGGGAGGGTAAAATTGGGATTTTCTTTTTTTTGGTTCCTTTTTCAATGGGGTGTAGGGGTATAGTACTCAGTTATGCCCTAAATAACATGTATAAAAACCCCCGAAGTATTGTGTGGGTGTGTGTGTGTGAGTGTGTGTTTGTATATGTCTGGCAGTAAACTTCTGTCTTCGGGATATAAGTGAATTCTTTTCTTCTTTTCCTCCAGAAGTATTTGTTACAAGATTTGTAAATAAGAGCTCTAAGTAGAGTTTGTTTACCATGAACATGTTGCAGCAAACCTTATACACCTAATTCCTGCAAGATTTAAGGAAAGACTTGAAGACTTGCCAGGTTAAGCAGCAGCCAAGTTCTCAGTCATTGTTTGCCTTGATGCATCTTTCAGACTTCGTTTTGGCCATCTCTAAAACTCCCAGTCTTCCTTGATTTTAGTTCTTAATCTTCTGTGTTCTGAGCAGGAAGGATTATAGAGAGGAATCTGTTTAAATGTATTTAATTAGTCCATGGGCTGAGACGGGGGGCATCCCTTTCTTAATACTACGGTGTTGCTAGATCCGTGACCAGACGCCAGCGCGTTGGGCATCCTTGCGATACCTTCACGGTGCCGACATCTGCAGCATGGTACTAAGGAAGTTAAAGTTTGAATGTAACCACTTTATGTAAAAGATTTCTTTTTTAATTTAAATGAAATGAGGTTGAAGTGAACATGATTTTGTTGACCATGTTCGTGAATTATAGATGCAACATGCATTGGTAGACTTGTGTGATGGTCTTTTGTGACACTTCATTTTTACATATCCCAGTCTCTGTATGTATCTGCATAGACAAAGAAAAAACAAACTCCTGCTTTCTTTGATTGAAGGGTCTCCAGGACTGCGTGTCTGCTCCTGAGCTCTGTTTTGAGTATGTGTATCCTTTGCTTGTATTTTGTATTAAAAAAAATAAGAAAAAGAACCCTTTATTGTTGAGCATGTTGGCATTGTCCCCTTTATTTTTTTTTTCTCTTTTTGGGACATATGAAGCAAGTTATTCTTTTTCTGTATCTTTTTTTTTCTTTTGTAAACTTTTTTTTTTGTTTTGTTTAAAAATGGCTTTATAAAAGGGCTTTTATAACCCAGACGTGTGCTCTGTGTACTTCTTACAACACTCTCCAGCAAACACACTGACTGACTATACAGTTGATTACCTTGACCTGTCTACTCCTAGTCCAGCCTGACTTTAGGGGGAAACCTCCTTCCTGAATGAATTCTTTAGAAACTAACAGTGACTATCACTGTTCTTGGTAACAAGAAAGGCATGTCTTGGGGCATCTGGGTGGCTCAGTCGGTAGGCGTCTGCCTTTAGCTCAGGTCATGATCCCAGGGTTCTGAGATCGAGCCCCGCATCGGGCTACCTGCTTGGCGGGAAGTAAGGCTTGTCTTGCCTCAAAAGTCAAAAGGAGTGATTAACGCTTAAGGAGTGTGGAATGAATAGGTAGTAGATTCCCTAACTTCTGATCATCGGGGGAGCACTGGACTGGGTGCATGAGGTTTCCTAGTTAGCATTTTTCCTCATGTTCACGTCCAAGGTTATGAAGTTGTGGGGGGCCAATTTCTTTCAACAATAATATATGGAAGAAGATAATATTTGTACTCAAAAAACACATTTGCATTCAATTTCAGATAGCCATATGAACTACACTCACCTGCAAGTTAGAGCTAAATATTACTTTGATATATGGTTTAAGATCCCTCTTTAGAATTGGGCTGATATTCTAGCTATTGGGGCTTTTTTTCTTTTCAACCATTCCCCTTGTTTACATTCTTGCCTTGTCATCTAAATATTGTAATTAACATGCCAACTCAGCTTGGCTTTGAAATTAAATGCTTTTGCATACTCTTGTCGATCAGTGACTAGATAACTTTATTTCTTACATAGTTGTTTGTTCCAGGTCAAAGTTGACTTCGGAAGGACCAGCCACTCTTCCTCAGTAGTCTCTAGGTGTTTCAGGGCACAGGGGTGGCTCAGTCGGTTAAGTGTCCGCCTCTTGATTGCTGTTGGGGTCATGATCTCAGGGTCAAGAGATCAAGCCCTGTGGAGGGCTCCTTGATGGGCGTGGAGCCTGTTTTTAAGATTCTCTTTCTCCCTCTCCCTCTGCCCCTCTGTCCTTTCCCACTCCCCCACTCCATCCCTCACGTGCTCCCACTCTCTCTCAAAAAAATCTCTAGGTGTTTTATGATTAACATACCGAATTTATGTTTCAGTACAATGCTGGAGAAATGTAGTCTGGTGTAAGGAATTTCAAAAACCATCAGGAGGACAAGCCTCAGAGGCATAAGCAGACCTGGCCCCCCCCTCCTCCCCTGTCCGTGAGCATTGCCACACCGTCACTGAACACGGGAGATGTACAGCACTTTGCAATAGAGGAAGAGTTTCCGTCTACGTAGTACCTCACTGACTTCTCCCAACAACTGAGCTTGGCCACATGTTTGTTGTTCCTCGGATGGCCCGGCCCAGAAACTGGTTCAGGTCGGACTTGGTTTGTCCTGGCTGGTGTTAGGGTACAACAAGGCTTTGAGATCAGATTGTTAGCGCTGTGCACTTTGAGTGGTCACAGCTGTTGTTTCTAAACCGGCCCCCACTATCTTGTGTAAGTGGACCCCTTGCGCCTCCTTCCTGATGACCTTAGGACCATTTGCTGTTCTTTAGCATTTCAGTAGCGCTGATAACGGGACCCAGTCCAATAACTAACCTCAAAGATTTAAAAGGAAAAATTTCTTTTCGGTAAGGTATGAAAATTTATTGTTAATTTACCTGAAAGTCCTTGTGGCCCGTAGATATGAAGCTTTGAATTATCTAAAAGCTTTTATTTTCTGATTATGTCTTAAGATAGTGACTATTGAAGAAAGTACGAAGTCATCTTGACTACAGATACACACTCGGCTCTTACCCTCTGCCAGTAGAGGGCAGTGTCGTCCTCCATATACTTAGCTAAAGGACTCGCTCTTCCCCCGACCCCGCTCATTTTTATTTTTATTTTTCTTATTGTTGATATTATTATTTTTTAAATAAGCTCTAGGCCCAGCTTAGGTCTTGAACCCACCCCCACCCCAGGATCAAGACTCACGTGCTCTACCGACTGAACCAGTCAGGCATCCACCCAACTCACTTTTAGATACTGTCCCCTCACACTCAGTGTCCTCTGTACCAGGACACCCTCCCCTACTGGCATTAGAACCATTCTGTGATCTGTCTGCCCACTTCACACCCTGGTGCATGCAGCTGTCGTCTGTTCTGCATTCTAAGTGGGAAACGGGATCTCTTGATTCATGCACATCGGTGGTCTGCTTATGTTCTCTTTCCACGACTCCCAAAACCTACGTGGACAATATCCCAAAATGAAAGGATATGTTGAAATTTCAAAATGCTGTTGTGAACTCTCGCCCCTGTTTTGAAACAGGTGTCATCTTTTGAAATTGCCCTCCAGCTCAAAAGCCTTGTCTCTTGCACAAGCAGCACGAACACATGTTCACATACAACAAATACTGAAACTTGTTTTCAAGGTAAGGTGGTACCTTTTGTTCCTTTATCGTGATGGGATGCTTCTCATTCGCTCCATTATCTTAATGGAATGGACTGGACAGGTACCCATTCTGACCTGTTTTGGCTAGGAGAAATCAGCATTACTCGTGGGTGTGCCCTGTTTCAGTACAAAAGTCCTGGACAAATATTATGAAATAGATACTGTACTAATTCTGGGCTCAGGGGCTGAGAGGGTGCACCCAGAGTTTCCATCCTGATAAAGCAAATAACTTAAAAATACGATAGCAAAATGTTGGCAATAGTAGTTCGCCTTGATTTAGCTCTAAGGTAGCGCCTAGAAATGATTTGTCCAAAAATGTGGGCTTTAAGGAACAGGTAGTGGAAGACTGTGTATATATGACTACTATTGGTAATGTGTTAGCTATTAATAGATAATAATATATGTAGTGTAGCGAACACACACACAAGCCCTTTTAGTAGAATGTGTAAGTCCACTTCCTCGGCCGATATGAAACATAATGCATCTAACAGGCGTACCCTACCCACCTCGGGCAGGAACAGGAATACGTAGTCTATGTGTCGTCGGGGCTCTCCTGACTACAATTGATGAGGGTGGATGGTGTAGGTAAGGCTCTGAAGAAGGTAGAAAGTAAATGCAGGACGCCTGGGTGGCTCATCGGGTTAAAGCCTCTGCCTTCAGCTCAGGTCATGATCTCAGGGTCCTGGGATTGAGCCCTGTATCGGGCTCCCTGCTTGGGGGAGCCTGCTTCCTCCTCTCTCTCTGCCTGCCTCTCTGCCTACTTGTGATCTCTCTCTCTCTGTCAAATAAATAAATAAAATCTTTAAAAAAAAAAAGAAAAAAGAAAAAAAGTAAATGCAGCGAGAACAATGATGGCCCAAACTTCTAGGATAAGATGACCGATTCGGTAATTCTAGCTGATTGGTTATGTGGCAAGAAGTGATTCTTGTCCACAGTGAATGGAGTATGTGTAGCGATGGAATCAATAAAAAGTGTGTAGAGACAGTGACATTGACAAACATGCATCCTGCCTTCAGTTCTCTTGTAGTTCACGCATTCAACCTAGTGGAATAAAATACTGAGCCTTTTTAAAATGTGGTCTTACCTCTAAAGTTTTTAACAATAAGGACATAGCAAAGCTCTTTCGGAAGACTCTCCTCTTGAGTTGAAGACTCAGTTGACGTTCTGTGGCGATCTCGGAACACGACCTGGGGCTTCAGTGACCTGACTTCATATCTAACGCATGCCACATCTCAGTGACAAGCTCCAGTCCCGCCTGTCTGCTCTTTCTCTCCTGCCTCTGCCCTCACGTACCACTCTCTCTCTTCGCCTTCTCTTGTTTTTGTGAATGAATGGTTTCTATGGGGGTACTGTTTCTGGGGCAAAAATATTGTTTACACATGAGCCAGGTATGCCTAGAAGTGGTTGGGGAACCTGCTCCCCTACGGACAGCCACGGCGCTGGCGCCAGGACAAGACAAACAGCACTTACTGGCAAACCTGGAACACGGCAGAGCTGAGCTTCCAAAGCTTCATTGTAGGGAAGCGCTGGTGTGAACGCTGGTATGCAGGGTAGACACGGCTCCTGGCACCTCGGTGGAGAGATCGGTTGTTGTTCTAGGCCTCACACAATGGGCCAGTCTTGGGCCATCGAAGCAGGCTGCTCCTTCTCTCATCTGGCTTTCCCTCACTCTCCCCACTCCCTCAAGTGAAGCAACAAGACCTCTTATTTGGTTCAAGGGCCACTAAGTCTTCTCTAGGCATCACACCACTGAGCAGTCACTGAGAAGCAGGTGCCCCACTCTGGGAGATTCAAGTCTAAGTACAGGCAGTAATAATGCCAAACAGTGGAGGGACCCCTGGTGGGCTCAGTCAGCAGACTGACTCTTGATCTCGGGGTTGTGAGTTCAAGCCTCGCACTGGGGATAGAGATTACTTTAGAAAAAAATTTAGTGGGCGCCTGGGTGGCTCAGTGGGTTAAAGCCTCTGCTTTCGGCCCAGGTCATGATCTCAGGGTCCTGGGATCGAGGCCCGCATCGGGCTCTCTGCTTGGCGGGGAGCCTGCTTCCCCCTCTCTCTCTCTGCCTGCCTCTCTGCCTCCTTGTGATCTCTCTCCCGCTGTGAAATAAATAAATAAAATCTTTAAAAAAAAAAAAGAAAAAAAAAAGAAAAAAATTTAGNTAGAAAAAAATTTAGAAAAAAAATAAGAAATAAATAATGCCAGACAGTGGAAATGAGAGTTTCTGGAACACCTGTTGCTTCTAGAGACCCCCTCTGAATTAGCCAGCAATATTTTTTTTTAAGATTTTATTTATTTAGGGGCACCTGGGTGGCCCAGTTGGTTGAGTGTCTGGCTTCAACTCAGGTCATGAACCTGGGGTCCCGGGATCGAACTCCACATCGGGTTCTCTGCTCAGCAGAGAATCTGCTTCTCTCTCTCCCTCTGCTGCTCCCCCTGCTTGTGTTTTCTCTCTCTCTGTCAAATAAATAAAATCTTAAAAAAAAAAAAAGATTTTATGTATTTGAGAGAGTGCACACACGAGTGAGAGAGACAGAGACAGAGAGAGCATGAGCAGAGGGGAGGGCGAGAGGGAGAGGGAGAAGCAGACTCCCACGAAACAGGGAGCCCGGTGGGGGACTCGATCCCAGGACCCCAGGATCATGACCTGAGCTGAAGGCAGACGCTTAACCAACTGAGCCCCCACGTGTCCTAGCCAGCAATATTTATTGGCAATGAAAATGATGATGACTGTATCCCAAACCAAAAATTGGGACCTGTGATATAGTGAAGACTTACGTCCTACTCCCTGATAGGAAACCCAGTCAAAGATACAGTTTGGATCTCAGTGGCATTTCTGGGATATATGTATAGTTGAAGGAACTAGAGCATGAAATATTTCAAATTGGATTCTTCCAGAAACTGTACACGTTCGGCAGCAGAGTTGAGAAGAACATGTCATGCCCCCTCTAGCATGAGCAATCCTTTGTTTTACTGAAACCACCCCCGCACCACATCCCTGTGGTCTTTCCTCCTCTTGTGACCCGCTTCAGGAAGCTTTGTGGCTGATGGTGGCCGAAGCAGAAGATCAGTTTACAGGGTGATCTCAGGCAAGTCACCTATCCACCTGCCCCCTGCATCGCCCCCCACCTCCTGCCCAATTCCCCTTGTGATAGAAGGGGGATATATAATAAGAGCCTGATTCTCCCATGCACCTAATGCCTGGGAAAGCACTGTGCACCCTGGTCCTTGTTGGCCCTGGAGACCAACCATCCCCAAACAAAAGCAGCAATGTGCCTCTAGGCAAGGTATGTGGTGGTGAAAACCTCCTTCCTGCAGAACTGAAATCCTTTTAGCTTTGTCTCCCAAGTACAAATGAGTTATTTATTAGTAAGAACACTCTTGCAGAAGGGTAAACTTTAACCAACCCACAATACAGGGCAGCTTTTGAAGGGAGGGAAGAGGGACAGCATCTCCCGGGTCGCCAGCTCTCCTGAAAGTGTGATTTTAGAAGTAGAAGTACACAGAGCTGATTGGAGTCGAATGTTTCTTCAGCCTCTCAGTGGGAAAAAAAATTTCATCCAGTGGCTACAAACTGTATGGGGATGTCTATTGCAAGGGGACACACTCATTTGGATGAGAAAACGGATGCGAATTACTTGTCAGTTGTGTCTTTGGGGAATATGATATGAAATCAGCATAGTTTTGGGCGCCTGGGTGGCTCAGTGGGTTAAGCGTCTGCCTTCGGCTCAGGTCATGATCTCAGGGTCCTGGGCTCAAGTCCCACATGGAGCTCTCTGCTCAGCAGGGAGCCTCCTTTCTCCTCTCTCTCTGCCTGCCTCTCCGCCTACTTGTGATCTCTCTCTCTCTGTACGTCAAATAAATAAATAAAATCTCAAAAAGAAAGAAAGAAAGAAAGAAATCAGCATAGTTTTGTGTCTTCAGTCGTTCAAGTTTCATACCAGAGAGGAAGCCACCCAACTTTCCCGGGGAGCCAACATCAGGGTCCTCAACTGAACTGTTTTTGTGATGCAGTGTGGCCGGCCGCCTGTGTTCTCACTATTCGGCTTTTTTGGACGGCCTCTATCAGGAGAGCCTTTCAGAAGAAGCCCATCTTGGCAACTGAACCCCAGGGATAAGCAACAGCGAGAAGGATGCCTCCCTCCTCCCCCGCAAATCCTCTTCAGCCCTGGGGAAGAAAGACCCAATCTCAACAGAGTGACGAGGCCTTTTAAAAAAAAGTTTGGTTTATGTAAGTTCAGTAACGGTCAGACTATAAATCCTGACATTCTGGTCAGGAGCCTGTCATCTTGTAATAATCTCTTCTATCAGATTTTAAAGAACATCCCTTCTGCTTCTTGTGTAGATAAGATAACCCCCAGGAGCCGAAAGTTCCTCTTGTCTTGTTACAGTGTTCGAGGCCTTAGAACTGGTCATTTTGGCTTCGGTAAACTTTTCACTTTTCTCAACCCCATTACCATTCCTGAGTTCTGTGAAAGTACATGACACATGCTTCCTCCTTGTTAGGCATTTTGGACAAGTGTCAGCATTTAAGGTCGTGAGAACTGGATTTTTGTTCCCTCCTATGAGTGCAGTATTAAGAAAACTTAGCTGTAAACTAGGAGAGTTTATAGCCTTGTCTGGAAAACAAGAAAGTTGCAGTCTTCTGGTGGATTCAGAACACTGGCTTGGCCACAGAGGGGGACACAAGGCAAGGGTCTCCACAGGAAGGCATCCGTGGTGAAGGACTCAGTGAGGGATAAGGAACCCTGCCTCTTGAGGCCCTTCGCTCTACTCACTCAATAGTGTGTCAATCAGACTTTCAAAAGAGATTTCTTCGCCTGAGCGTGTGTGTGTGTTTGTTTTCAGCATAAAATTCTTTTTTTAAAAAGATTTTATTTATTTGTTTGTCAGAGAGAGAGAGAGCACACAGGCAGGGGAAGCAGCAGAGGGAGGAGAAGCAGGCTCTCCACTGAGCAGGGAGCCTGATGCGGGGCTTGATCCCAGGACCCCGAGAGCATGACCTGAGCCGAAGGCAGACGCTTCACTGACAGCCACCCGGGTGCTCCTCGACATAAAATTCTTAACTGACAATACACATCTTTATTTTCTAACCAATGTCCTAGAAGAGAGTAATAATTAATAACTCCATGCAACTGTTATGTGCATGGTATTAAGCAAGGTAAAGCATGGAAAGCAAGGTATTAAGGTTCTGCAACTTGACATCCTTTGCCACCCATTGGAAAGCGCTTTCAGCCAGTGGCCTCAAACGTGATCTTGGAACCAACAGCTTCAGAATCAACTGAGAACTTGTTCAAAAGGCAGAATCTCTGGTACCACCCCAGACCTGCTGAAGCAGAGACCCCAGGGGTGGGGCCAAGAGAATGGGTTTCACAAGCCTTCCAGTTGATTCTGGAACACACTGACATTTAAGGACCACTGGTGGCTTAAATCATGCCAAAGGTTCAGTGGGACCCGATCTTTGCCCTTTTCTCCTGATTGGAAAAGGCAACTTGGCCTAAGTGATGATATTGACACAGAGCAGTTATTGTGTCCTTTGGGGGTTTGGCCCAGCAGCACCAGTGAAATTCTATAGCTGAATCCTTATTTGCCTTTCCTGGAAATAACGATCTCCATCCTTGGATGCTTCATCTCTCTGTAAGAGTCCCCAGAGATAAAACCGATTGTTTTGCCTTTGGTGAATCCCGCCGTCACAGACCTCATCTGGCACCGCTGCTTTTTATCCTGTGACTTAAGGGTGCTGCCTCCTATTGACTCCAGGCCTTGGTTTTGAGGGTTTTTTCATTCTCTTCCTGGAAAGACAGCTGGACCCTGAAAACATCTTCGACAAACCACAGATGTTCATGTTCAAGAACGGAGCAAAGAGAACATAGATGGTTACATCTTTTAATAACGTACATCTCACCCTGGGAAACTCATTCTGCCTGTCAACCTCCACTTCTTCTGACATTGTGTTGTTACCCATAACAGTAACTCCCGTTTCTGAGAGGGAGGAGCCGTCTCGAACATTTACCATGCCTTCTCTCCTTCAATCCTCACGACAGTCCCTTCAGATACAGGTAATCCTGCGAGTCCCAGTTTACAGAGGAAGACACGGAGGTCTTGACATTCTCGAACCATGTGCCCCAGATCCCATAGCTCAACAACCACGACTCGGCAACCTTTTTACTAAGGTCAGTGTTGATCTGCTGTCCTTTGGTTCCCTTCATTGGCTTCCCAGAATATCCAGCCTCTAGCAGAAGCATCAGGGAGCAACAGATTGATGGAAAACAGAGGAAAAGAGAGATACGATGAAGAACAAACAAAAGCTTTTGATAGAAATTCAGGGACATAGGCTTGAGTTTTGGTTCTTCATGAACCAACCAGCTGGGCCCTTGCTTGGCAAGACACTTCACCCCCCTGGTCTGTTTCTCAGACTGTTACCTGTGTCAGTAAGGTCTCCTTCTCCCAGCTGCAGTGAGGATCCTAAGTGAAACTGCCTCCCTGTAGCATTTCCCCCCCAGGGGGTGACAGGTTAGTAATGCTTCCGCAGCATTTGCAAGGAGCCCCCGCCCTGGAACTATAAGGCCTTCCTCCTTGTTGCCGAGGCAAGTTACATTTCTCTGTGTTTTCTCTTGAGGGTGGGATGATGGTGCAATCAGGGGATGGGTAGATGGGGACTACCAGCCTCCTTGCACTCCTGGCACCTTCTCCTCTGAGCCTCCTCAATGCCTTGCTTCAGGCCCTATCTGTTTATTTATTTTTGTCCTACGAAGTAGCTGGCAAACAACAGGCTCCTTATGTACATGTTGGTATTTGTGGATGGAACCAGACAGGGTCTGTGTTGGAATGCTCGAACATTCGGGAAGGGCACAGGCCAGGCGTGCTTCAGAACAGCATTCTCCCCGCCCATCAGATCTCAGCGGTTAGGTGGTGGTGGGCGGTGTGTGGGGCACACACAGGTAACCAGTGCCCCTGGGGAGAGGGGTCACATGGGTGCTCTGCCTAGGAGACAGGACTGCGCCAATGTGGGGTGCGGAAGGGTGGGTTGGGAGTAGTGTGAGCCCCCACTTCGCCCCGCCTCGCTCTTGCTGCAGGAGGTCCCCGCAAAGGAGCGATCGCGGGGTGGAGGGGAAGTCTGGAACGGGCATCCATGCCTACGGGGTCTCGGGATGGCTGTGTGAGTGGAGAGGGAAGGTGAAAGGTGGAGCAGGGAGGCCAGACCGCCGTCCTCTTGGGAGGGGGAAGGGGTGGTCCTGCCTCTGCGGCTTCCCTCCGCCCCCCACCCCGCCGCCCATGGCAAAGGCAGTCCCTACATGCTCCTGCTCCCAGAGTGTGGCCCCGGGTGAGGGGCCAAGAGAGGAACAGGCAGAGGGCCCAGAGTGTTTGCGTGCTTTAGAGGATGGGAGGCTGGAAGCGGGGGCTTCTCATCAGTCTGTAGCCCCTCTCCTGTCAGAGCAGCCCACGGATGCTGGATCTCCAGCCCCCGCCCCGTTTCCCCCAAGCTAATTACATGCCTCTCTGTGAAAGGAAGTAGTTTCTCAGTTGAGCTGGGAAACCCCAGGTCCCGGTGCCTCCTCGTCTTGGGCATCATGGGAGGGACAAGAAGGAAGCAGCTGTCCGTCCTCCGCGTCCCCCCACCCCAGGGGTGCCCGCCGGCTGCACGCAGGACCGCTTCCTCTGCCGGGAAGGTCTCCATCCCAACCTGCCGCCGGGCGCGGCTGCGACCCGGCGCTCTCGGGCGAGCCGGGCAGAGGATGAGATTAGGTGGTGGCTGCCTGTCGGAGAGTCCCCGAGGGGTTGTTTATCCACAGCCCCTCAGCTGCTGCTGGGGAGTGAGAGGGAGCGTGGCTGACCCACCCCTGCTGTGTCCAGCTGCCGGGGACCGCCTGGCTGCTTCCAGCTTGGCTGGGAGGCGGGAGGGCGGACACCGCGGGGAGGCAGGGGAGGTTGGCGGAGGGCCCGGCCCGGCCCGGCCGGCAGGATCTTCCTCCCGCAGGGCCTCCCTCTGCGGCCCGGTCCCTGGGAGGCGGTGGTAGAACACGGTGCCACGAGGGCCCATAGGTGAGGGGGCCGTGCAGGGAGCAGCGAGGGGAGCAGGAAACAGCTGCGCTGCAGCTTCCCTGGAAGGGTTACTCATGAAGCCCGTTCCAGGATGTGAGGGTTCTGGGCACCTTTCCTCTTTCCACCGCTGCAGAGAGGGCGGGGGCGGGGCTGGGGGACCGGCCCGCAGCCTCTGCGCGGTCCCTTCGGCCCTCCGGCGGGTGGGGGAGCAGGGGGGGAGGGGGGCACCGAGCCAGAGAGAATCTCTGGCCCCTTCTCTGTGGCCTTCCTCCGACCCCCATGATCTGAGGGGGACCCCCAAGGTTCTGGGTGACTCCCCTCCCAATTCTCCCTTAGCAAAATGCAAAGTCTAGGAGTTTGGGATTGGGAAAATCACGACGAGGCTTGAAGATTAACCAGAATTGATGGCCCTTCACTGACCACACAGCGATTTCTTCCCCGAGAAAAATGAGAAAAATCAGACCACCCATCTGTTATGTCTCAACAATGTGCTGGCCGGAGCCAGACAGAGGCAGAGAAAAGGAACAGGGGACATGCAGAGACTGCGAAGCCCTTGAGGGCAGGAAATCTCTCAGATCTTTTTTTAAAATTGAGATCATTGTAAATTCCCATGCAGTTAAAAGAAATAATACAGAGCGATTACATATATACACTTTGCTAAATGGTAACTTTTAGCAAAAGTTAGTGTTATATCACACTCAGAATAAGGACGTGGATACATTCCACCAATCCCATGCAGATGGCCCATTTGAATCACCTGCAACCTGCGTGTGTGTTTGCCTGGGTGTTGACTTTCCTTTTTTCTTGTCGCCTACGTACACCTGAGCTGTTGCAATTCACCCTATAGGGAGTGGAAAGACCACCCTACAGGGAACAGCATCCCTGGTGTTGTCCTTCCATAACCCGGCTCCCCACAGCCCATCCCGGATCCTTGGCAATGCTGCGCTCCATTTCTCAAGTTTTAGTTCAAACATGAACTAAACATGTTATATGAAAGGAGTCATACAGCATGTGACTTGGGGGATTGCCTTACCTCTCAGTCTAATTCCCTGAAGATGCACTCAAATTGTTATGTGTATCAATAGTTTATTCCTTTTTATTACCGAGTCGTAATCTGTGGTGTGTTAGTGCTAGAGTCTGCTTAACTGTTCACCTGTTGAAGGACATCTATGCTGCTTCCACTTTGGGTCTGTTACAAATAAGGCAGCAGTGGACATTGGCGCCCAGGTTTTTAGGTGAACATCAAGTAGTTTTCTATTCAGTGACAGCATCCTGCGGGCACACAGTGGATTCTCAGTCACTGTTCCTTGGAAATGACAGAGGACAAACAACACTTTTAACCAGGGACAGATGAGCGAGAACACGAAGATTACCATATGTGATGCTGTGACCCCAACAACCAGCCAAAAATCAAGGCACGTCTGAGAGAAGATCGATCAGAGGATGCAAGGTCACCATGAGCACGAAGTAGTTGGGACAACAGGAGGGAACCCAAAGGTAGGGCTCGGTCTACAAGCGGGAAAGAATGAGAACAGAGAGCACAAGACCGTGTGCACTGATACACAGGGAAGTCACGGAGATGCCCAGGCAGCTCTAAGAGTGAAGAGAAGGGGGACTTTGGAAGCACACCTGATTCAAATCCTGCCAGCACATTTTAGCTGTGTGTTCTGGGCAAGGTCATTAACCTTCCTGTAAAAGGAACATAAATGTCTTTCTCATGAGAGTCATAAGGAATGAATAAGACAGTATGTACAAAGATCTTGACTCCAAGCGACCCCCAAATAAATGTTAGTTTTCTTCTCCTCTCCCCTCACCAACGGGAAGGAGGAGCAACAGACATCAGAGCCGGGCTAATCAGGAGAAGACCTCAGAAGTCTGGTTTAAAGGAAGCCCACAGAGGCACAAGAGTAGCAGGGAAAGTGTGAGAAAGGAGGGGAGCTTGGATTTAGCAGCCACCTGGACTCCACGCAGGCTGCCTCTCTCTACTTCTGTGCCCTGGGCATTGCCGATGGGGTTCCGCCCCAAGGGGTCATCGCTTCCACTACCACTCAGCTGTTGCTGTTTTTTCTGCTGCTTCTTGCTATGTTAGAGGCCTGAGGTGGACAGTGGTTGTCCCACTTTGGAACAGCAATGGGACTGTGCTGGGTAGGACCCCTTCCCTGCCAAGTGCAAGCAAACCGTCCACCATCCCACCCCTCCCTTCAAATTCCAAACCCCAAGCAGCCAAAGTCCTTGATGCCTCCAAAGCCTTCCAGAAACCTCTTGCCCCTGCACGGCCTTCCTCCCAGTCGAGACTGATCTGACAAAAATGCTTAACCTTTTGCTCCCATCATGGAACTGCCCCCAGCCCTTGGCCCCCGGAAAGGGAGAACTGGAACCCTCCTTACTTGTTCCCATTCTTGTTTCTTTTGAACAAGCGATAGCTCCCTTTGGGTCTCTCCTCTGGAGGAGAAGGCGATCAGAGACTCTCGACACCCTGTTCCTTGTTCTTATCTCCTCCTCCTGCCTCTGGTGCTTCCCAGGTACAGGCTCGGCCAGCGACCTGCCTGGGAGGAGCCCCTGGCCTTGGAAGCCAGTCCCTGCGGTGGCAGGGGACAGCAGGACACTGTTTTCCAACACGCCTCCTTCCCTCTGCCAGTTCTCTCTCCCGTCTCCCTTTGGGTCTCAGAGGGCTGACCTCCTCAAGTGAGGGGGTGATGGTAGGGGAGATAGGAGAAGGAAGGTAGAGACAAAGTGCTTCCTGGGGGCGTCCCCACCCCTACAGGCCCTTCCCGTACTGCTCCAGTCCTCACAGCAAACACCCTGTTTTGTCTCAAACTTCTTTTTTCACTGGATTTATTGATACTTTTCCTTGGCAACGCCATACCTCCAGAGTGATCTTTAAAAGCATAAATTAGATCATGTCCCTCCTCTGCTTGACTCCTTCTAGTGTCTTCTGGCCGTGCAAGAATGAAATTCCTGTCATCTGGTTTCCACTCACTTTTCACCCGCCCCATTTCTGCCTCCTGCTCTTGCTCTGGCTTTCTTTCCATTCCTGGCACTTGCTGGCCTTACAGGCAGTCCTGCCTCAGGGCCTTTGCACTTGCTGTTCCAATTATCTAGCACTTTCCTGTCAGATCTTCCAGGGGTGAGGATCTAGCCAAACGTCACCTCCTCAGAGGGTCCTTTCTTTCTTGACCTCCCTCCCCAACCCCTCCCCACAGGCCTTCTAACTCATCATTTTGTTTTCCTTCCTTCATGGCCATCAGAAATTATTTAGCTAGGAATCTGTGTGGTTTCCCTGCTGGAATGTATACTCCCAAGACATGGGGACCTTGCCTGTCCTCTTCACCTGTGTGTCCCCAGCATCTAGAAGGGGCTTAGCCAATGTTTTGTTGGATGGCAGATGAATTCTGCTGAGGTTGCCCTGGCTGGAAAAGGCCCATAATGTGGGCAGAACGCTGGCTCTGGAGACTCAACAGCCCAATGGCAGTTTACATCCTAGCTTTGCCATAGATTCGCTGCGCAGCCCCAGACAAGTCACCCTGTCCCTCTGCATTTCGTGTTCCTCAGATGTAAACACAAGTGCTACCATTTAGCTGCTGTGAGGACGAGAGAATGATGTGAAGGCACAAAATAGATCTGGAATAAGCACTGGTTTAAAAATAAATCCGCATGGTTATCCAAAGGCAGTAAAACAGCCCCTAGGTGCGGGTGCACACTAATCTCTTCTCCACTCCTTTAATCAACGTTATCTTCCTTTTTATTCTAGGAGGGTGACACTCAAGGAGACGGCAATCAATGGAGGGACAAACAGAAAACCAACACCCCCCTCCCCCCGCAGGCCAAATCCAGGCCACCTCTGGGTTTTGCGTGGCCCGCAAGGGAGGAAGGGTTTTTACATTTATAAAAAAGTAAATGTAATGGTTGAGTGGTTGAAAAAAAAATGGTCAAATCGTTGAAAAAAAATAACAAGGCTATCCCCTGACACATGAAAATTGTATGAAATTCAAATTTCGGTGTCCAGAAATGAAACGAAATGAGAACACAGCCACGCCCGCTCACGGGCCTGGGGTCTGTGGCTGCTGAGCGCCGGCAAGAGCTGAGCGCCGCAGACCCCCACGTATTCACTGTTTGGCCCTTCACAGAAGCGCGTGGCCCCGCGGCTGATGGTCAGCAGCAAGGGCTTGGCTGAGAGGCTACTTGGCAGCAAGGAAGACAGCGCGGCCTCGGGGGCCCGTCCTCTTTCAGGGCTCTCTGCGGCCTGCCCTGGAAGGCCCTGGAAGGCCTGCTTCACCCCCACCCCCGCCAGAGAAACGGAGGGGGCTGCACACCTGCTCAGCCTTCTGGGGAAGAGCCCCCCGCCCCCAGCAGCGCCCCATGAGAGCCCTTTGCCCTGTGGCAGCCGCTCACCTCCCCTTCCCCTTAGCTGTTCCCTGGAAGGGGGGGAGGTGGGATGTTCCCAGTGGCTAAACCTCAGGCCCAGCAACTGTCACAGACAAAGGCGGGGAGCCCTCAGCACCCTTTCTCCCCAGAAGCTGGGCCACGTCCACACCGCAGGCCCCATGTAGGAGGCAGGCGGGGAGAGCCTGGGTAGATTCTTAGAAAAAAAACCAGGAGAGCGAGCTGCTTCTAGGAAGTGGCAAGTCTGCTCCTAATGACAGGCCTCTCTCTCTGGGGAGCTTATAATCACCTCGGGAGGCTCCCCTTCCCCCCTCGGGGCGCAGAGACGGTGGCCTTGGGGGTGGGGACGTGTGTGCGAGTTCCCCAGGCTGTGCAGGGTGCAGGGAAGGGGGAAGAATCAAAATGCAAATGCAAAGCCTCAGTCCCTGAACCTGCCTCCTGTGCGCTGGGGATGGTCAGGCAGCTGAGAGCCAGAGCAGAAGCCTGCAGTTCCGCCTCGTCCTTCTGCCGGTCCCCCCAGCCACCTTTCTGGGAAGTCCGGAGAGCAGGCAGAGCCCCCCACTGCTGCCCTGTGCCCTCTAAGGAAGAAAAGGCCCATCCTACCAGGGACTGCTTGGGGCGCGGAGCCAGAGCCAGAGCGGGTCCTGCCTCCCCTGGCTCAGGTCTCAGCACCCTGCTCCTGCTTAGCGGCCTTCCTTATAAGCAGACACGGTCAGAGGGCTAGGGGTCGGGCCCAGGCTCCAGCACTTAGCAGCTGTGTACCCCTAGCGAGTCACCTGCTACCTAGCCAAGTTTACAATACCTTCTTCTAATAACACCTGTCTCCCAAGGTCATCGTGAGGACCAAATGACATGCTGAGCACGAAAGCCATAAAACTGGGGAGGGAATGTTCCTGGGAATGAGCTGCGATTTCTGTGCCCACCCCTTGCAATAGACAGAGTGAGCTACGGGCCCAAAGTGGCCGAGTGACTTTGAAATCACCAAGGCGTAGCATGTCCCAAGCGGAGGAGGAGGAGGGCTGGAGGCTAAGACACGCTCTACCATCCAGGAGATGTGAGTGAGGGGAGGGAGGCCCTGGGGATGCTATCAAAGCTCACATCCAGGCAGCCCACCGCGTGTGGTCTGATCTCAGCATCTCTGATAAGGCCCAGCCTTCCGGTGCCAGCCCTGGCCGTTAGCAGGAGATAGCAGTCCGCTTCCTGCCCGGACCAGAGCAACGGCGCCTCTGGCCCTGGCTCTCCTCCGCTGCTCACCTGCTCAGGGCTGAGAGGGTGGGGGAGAGGTTTTGAAAATGTGGATTTCAGGTGGCACCTGCCACTGCCCTCTTTTATTCTTGGAAGGTGTTGGTGAAGTTCTAGAAACCCCCACGTGACCCCTGGGGAGCTCAGCACAAAGGGGGTGGGCCTTGGGTTCTAGCCCAGCTCTGCCTCTCTGTAGCCTTGGTAAGTTGCCTCTCCAGTCCTGTGTCTCATCCTATGAAAGCATAACTGATACCTTTTCTGTCTGTTGCTCAGAATGGGAGGTGTCTGGGTGAGGGTTTTGAAAACAGTGCCATTCATATGCAAGGGACTGCTACTTTCATGGACTGGGGAATGGGGACAAAGACACAGACTGGCAGGGCGAGGGGGACAGAACCTGGCAATGGCCCTGAGAAGGGGGTGGGAGGCAGGGGATTGGGGGGGAGGGGACCAAGGCAGTGATTATTNGGGAGGAAGGGGATGGGGGGGAGGGGACCAAGGCAGTGATTATTTACTGCTGTGTGTCAGGCACTAAGGGAAGCTCCCCGTACTTCTCCCATGACCCCATGGGATGGATACTACAGTCCCCATTTTGCACAGGGCAACCTAGGCTCAGCAAAGTTAAATCATTTGCCCCAAGTTTACCGCTAGTAAGGGCACAATTGGCCAGCAAACCCAAGTCTAACTCCAGAGTCCACGATCTTTGCACCCACCAAGTCTCTAGAGGGACTATTCTGGGTGTGGGTGTAAGATTAAAAACAGGGATAGGAAGACAGAAGTGACCCGAAGCGGACAAGGGGAGAGACAGAAGTATTCCTCAGACCCGGGCACAGGTCTGATGCCAGCCCTGGCCACGGAAGATGCCAGGGCCACGGCCAGCCTGTACAGAGCTTTTGTGCAACGTAGGGAAAGGGGGATGCAGTCATGAGCCTTGCTTATTTGTGCCTGGGGAGTGAATAATATGTACAACTGTACATGGGAGCCCTGGGAGGGCCTCTGAAATTAATTAAAGGAAAGAAAAACCAGGGGCGCCTGGCTGGCTTAGTCAGTAGAGCATGTGATTCTTGATCTGGGAGCCTTGAGTTCAAGCCCCATGTTGGGTGTGGAGCCTACTTAGGCAGAAAGGAAGGAAGAGAGGGAAGGGAAGGGAAGGGAAGGGGAGGGGAGGGGAG